>JAHWFP010158601.1:3732-31035 GCA_023313725.1 Lithobius niger | reverse complement strand
TCAGTAAAAATTAGCTCAATAAAAAATAAAACGATTCTTAAAGAAAACGAGCTCTGGCATTGAAGGGAATTTAACATGTTTATTTACGTTTAACCTAATTTCAATGAACGCACCTCACACAAAAACGTAAAAACTGCTATCTGCCGTTGCCTTCTTGTCAATAAAAGATGCAAACCCATTTCTGTTGCCTTTTGGACTTAAATATGTTCACATCTGCATTTGTTTACCACTAATGGAGCCAGTTTGGCTTTCCGTTAATGTTCATTCGCCTTCTCGTGGCAGCCATTTTGTTTTCCCGTTTTACGAGCTGCCCATTTTAAAGTGTTGTGTTAGCATGATTTATTTGTTAACGAATACGTTGAACAACAACAGTACAAGTTAAGTAAGTCGGGCATTTTATTTAACGATTTTGTACTTTAACAAACGATAGCGCGTGCATGAAATCCATTTTTCAGGTCAACCTCGTCCGTCAGTCAAAATTAAGCGCTTTTATCGACGAAATGTTGGCCTATAGGGAAACGAACCTACTTTTTTTTTTTTTTGCTGCCTTGGAGTTATCGATAAGTGTTGGTTGACAGCATTCAGAGTCAATGTTTAAAAACGAGACCACACGATTTTGGGGCCAGGACTCTAAGGGAGCGGAACCCAAACCGGGTTATCTGGCCCACTGTATATACACGAGGAAAGGGACCATTTAGCTGGAAAAATCCAAGCAGAAAACTCTGGTATTTCTCCAGAATTCACTAACCAAATGAAGGAACAGTGGAGCCAACATGACTATCCGATGATTACACCTGATTTCAAGTTTGTTTCAATAACCAAACAGATTAAAAAAAACCGGCGTTGCCGTTTAAAAAAAAATATTAGTGCTCGTATCCCCACGCACTCACAGCTGGCATATCACACAACTAAAAAACGGATTAGAGTTGACTCGAACGAAACGTACTACAATTTGAACTCTAATTCGGCGGAACAATGATTGTTTTTTATTCCTTGGTAACAACAGAAAGCGAAGACAATTTGCATTTGCACTAAGCCATGTCTGTGTATGGGTGTGAGTAAATTAGTGAAGGTGTTTTGGGATTTTGTCTGTGGGTTTACGTTTTAATTCTGTTTCGTGTGTGTAGGGCTATGTATTTTGCGTGTGCGTTTGTAACGTGTAGAACATGCAAGTGCTTTCTTGTTAATGGTGTTTATTTTGTACAGTTCCAGGAACAAGGTTTGTTTTTATTCTTTGGAAATATAAAAAGTGAACGCAATTTGTGTTTGAAATGGGCCATGTCTGAGAGTGTATGAGGACGTGTTTCGTTTATGTAGTATGCAGGCTTTTTAGCATTTTATTCCCTTCAATTGGAGTTTAAATTAGTTTCGTTCGAGTGAACTCTAATCCGTCTTTTTGTTTGTGTGAATTCACAGGAGTGAGTTCCTTGGAGATACGAGCTCTAATCCTTGTTTCTAAATGGCAAAGCCGTTTTATTTGTTCAGTTAATTTTCTGGGTTTTCCACATTCTTTTAATTGTGGGTTGCTGTCTGGTTTATCATGATTAGAATTTTTGTGTGTGTTTTTTCCGTGGACTCGTCTCAGCCCAATCAGTCCCCACTACGCTTTCTTCCCTTCCTAACTATGGTGGAAATGGTCCGGCGTTTTGGATTGCGTACTTACAACTTTTAAGTGAAGGGAGGTAGGAGAAGAAGGTTTGAATCTAAACATGTTGCAACAATTTTTTTTTGCTCGTTTGGTTATAATTATGTATGCATCGTCGTGCATTGTCAATGAAATTAAACTTTACTTTTGCATTTAATGAAAAACATTTGGTGAGGGGGGGGGGGGTATGATGGAGGTGGAGCCTAATCATGGGAAAAAATTGTTTTTGAACGAATAGTTCTTTTGCGAATATTCGAAATATGGTTTTACCTATTCGTCAGACCCCCCCTACTCGATAGATGCCCCTTAGAGAAGTTGCACTGCAATAGCAGGAGTAACACTACCGGATAGAGTTCCCCACAAAAACCCTCACAGGAAGAACTCGGGTAACAACAGTTATATGATGTCGAAGTCCGAGTTCGAGATTGAGTAAGAGTTCGCAATACGGGCCTAATTTTGCCGTGCCGAGTATTGATTCCGTGAGCTTCCATCTCAGTCGGGATTAACCTCAACACACTTTAATAGCCAAATTCTAGCATCAACAAACTAAAAGCAGTACGAACTAAAACCGTGTTACTAAGCAAAATCAAGTCCGTCGATACACACCACGTCACAATTTCTTGCTGCTTACGTCATGAATGCCGCAAGCAGATCGTCTTCGTGCTGTCAGGCTCCGCCTCCACACGCAAGCATAGACTAAACGACTTGTTCCTCTCACCCCCCCCTCTCCCCAACACCACACTTTATGAAATTGATAACGAAACAGTCAAAAGGTTGCACGCAACTTGCACTAGTGTCGTTTTCAATTTGTGCGACGGAATTTTATTGCTTACACTTGGTTAGTGTCAAGGTATTAAAAGCGGTAATGTTGTAGCGACCGGTTGACTACAATCACACAACCTTGGCAACGTATATAATAGTAAAAAAAATATTAATAATAATAATAAAGATTGACACGGTTTAAGCTGTGGTGAACATTAAGTTGAAATCTCTATTCCCTGTCCCCAACAATCCAAAATCATACGGAGAGAGGGAAAATTTAAAGGTTTTTTGTTAGACCCATTTCATACAACCCGTTCGTGACGTCACTCCGATCCTTACATACGAAACCTCCAGTGTTAAGTTACAACTTTCACAAATGGGAATTGTGTGGCAGTCGCCATTTGCCCACTAGACATTAAATACACCTCCTCGCCATGTAGAAGCCATGTTTGCAGTTGTGCTGCTACTTAACCCTTTATAGCCTGGAGTCCCTTTAAAAGGACGGCTACTGAACGGAAAAAAAACTAAGTCCCAACGCGCAATGCGAGCTTTTTGAGGGGTCCACGGGGACCCCAAGTAAAGCGTTCTCGTCTGCAAACCAAGTGAATGCCAGATCGAATCCCGCGACCGACCAATTTGACATGGCATTAAAGGGTTAATGTTTAAATATTATTTGCATTAACTCTTCAATCAGTTAAAAAAAAAAAGCTAACGACAGCATTGCACGCTTACTTGGCAACACCTTGTAATTCTGCACGCAACGCTGCAAACTGCGTGTTTCTACCTCGTGTGGTTACAGAGATAAGACAATATGAGAATCAGGTTTGTTAAACAGTCGGCATTTTGGCGATTAACGCTAAAAATCAGGTCGCCAACTCCTGACTTGCCATCGCCATTTGGCGAGTGGTGACTGATATCGGTAAGACATTACGAATTCAAGTCTTGGTGCAAGTCAGAACTTTAGAGACGACTTCGAGCCCGACATCTCGTGTGGAAGAGCACAGGGCTCAATTCTCAACTTTAGTGCAACAATCAAACACTGCCAGCAAAAATTAGACACAGGGTAAGACGAAAGGACCGGGAAAAAATCCCAGTAATGATCAAATTTTTAACTGAGTCGCTGTTTGGGTTTTTTCATGGTAGAACCGTGTAGAAAAGAATAATTTGTAACCAGGGTACGATCGCTAAAAAAAAACCTGTTTCCTGATAAAACAAGGCCCACAATATCAACACAAATCAAGCATAATTTTAATTTTCGCACAAAATTGGCGATAAAATCACTAAAATGTATAGCGATGGAAATTGGTTTCCTTGTGGGTGTACGTTGGGACATTAAAACCGCAGACGCAGTAGCCGACGACCAGTAAATAAGTACAGATGCCAACCTATTTCCGCAGCTTTTTGGACTTAAATTTCAGACTGCCTGAACAGGCAGGGGTGTGCGTCTGTATTGATTTATCATTTATCGAGCCGATTTGGCCTTTTTCGCCCTGTTTATCCGAGGTTCAGGGGTAGAAGGGGTGTCATTTTCTGAGTGCGAACATGTCGTATTTATTTCTTTATCTAACTTGATTTTCTTTAAAGATTTTTATCTTGACCCGTTTCAAAAAAAATCTATCAGCTGGGTTTTTATTTGGAGAATGTGGGTTGGGGAAGAGCAAAATCTACGGAAGGAAAAACAATTTTTCGAAGGGAAGTGTCAGAACTTCATCAAAACCAAATGTTTCCCCAATTCCTTAAAGAAACGATTTTGACACCAACTACTACAACCACTTTGACGTACTGGCAATAAACAACTCTTTTTCAGGTTGGAAATCTTATATAAACTTAACTTTCTACCCCTCATCCTTGGTACTTACGAATTTTGTTCTACATCTGCATGAAAGAGAAAACATTTTTCAAGTTTTATGCCCCCCCCCCCCCACCCCACATCTACAGGCAAACTACAAGGGATTATAAGGAAGTCCCGTAAATTTAATGATTCCAGTTCTTAGCATGCAGTACGAGACTTGTAACAGAATTCTGATTATGATTCACGAACGAAAGCTAAAAATATTAATCACATGTTTAGTTGAAAATGCCTTAAACGGTTTTTTTTAATATAACTCTAATTTTACGGTTTTAAGTTTTTAGTGAACAACACAAGCGTGTTTTTATGCTTCCAGCACTTATTTTTCAGTAATAGCATTTAAAGGTGCTTGCTTCCTCCTGTGAAACGGTTGTGCTACATTTACTCAAACCTACGTAAATGTTGCAGAAACTATTTCGCGCAGGACGCACGAAAACAGTGAGAGTCTGTCCTTTTAAGTTTTACGTCTTTGACCGCCAGTCCTTACGAGTTTTCCCCAGAAGCTGCTTTGGATGAACGAAAGCTACTCCCATACGAAATTAAGCTATTTACTCCAAGGCTTCAGCATGAATTGCTCCAAGTAAAGTTGGTACGTGGTCCTGTTTGGATTGGGGGATCTGGTTGTAAAAAACGCTAATAATGTGATCTGCAATTTATGGTGTGACTTACAGCTAGTCACGATGGCGTTCACCACGTGTCAAGTTTAAAAGCTATTTACTCCAAGCTTTCAATAGCATGTCGAGCGCAGCACTAAACGATCTAAAAAAGAACACAACTCAATACACGGAAGCGCTGTAACACAACCGGGAGATGAGCCATTTTAGAGCGCCATCTTCACGCCTGGTGGGATAATGAGACATTTGTTCTTTTGTTGTTGTGGTGTCCTTTTTCTTGCGGCTTAAGCTCCGCCCCTTCCATGTGTTTGACGGCGTTGCCATGGTGATGAGTGTTTTCACGATCAATCACAGGTCTTGATGTGTAAACCACACAGACAAGATGGTCGCACAGTCAATCTTTATTCCGAAGTCACAAGCTAATCAATACATATATTTAAATATGACACATTTTTTTAAATTTATTTTTACTCATTGTGCTTACGGATTGTCGACATAAGCGTAAAAATTACGACACAAGACACATTCTTTTAAGTGCTAGTTTATCTTTTAGGCGTAGATTTTATTTTTTATTTTTATAAAGTATTTTCTTGTAAAACGTTTGCTGTCGAATGATTCATCCCTACGCCCTTGTTTCACGCTTTAAAATTATAGCTTTTATTTTATTACAGGTATTTGTAATGTATATTTCCTATAATTCTATTTTGATGTAACCTTTACAATTTTCTTCACGAAACTTCGAGATACAATTAAATAAATTAATAAATGAAAATCGGGCACTACCAAGAAGAAAACTCGCAGATTATTTGACATAAGATAAATTAATTAACAATTTCAGTTTAAATTAGTAAGTTTACTTAACCAGGCTCGAAATTATTATGTGTTATCCCCCTACTTAAACCCTTAACTGACTGACCGAGTTCGGAACCTAGCCTCGAAAACAACCTAAATCACAAACTTTCTTTTCGGAAATGGGGAACAATCACCAAACGCGTGTTTAAAAATTAAGAACGGCTGACATGTTGTACTCTGTAAATAAAATGCACGAGGGGTCGAAAAACATGGCAATAGTGTACGAGATTAGCAAATCCGAAATCACTACATCAGATATGTATTAGATTTGCAAGGTTTCGCTAGGATTTGCGGATTTCATGAAGATTTACACATTAGCAGATTTTATTTAGATTTGTTGATTTGCAGTGATTTGTGTGAATTTGCAAGCAGATATGCAGATATATCGTTGATTTGCGCTGATTTGCTATGATTTGCACGATTTAGAGATTAGCAGATTTGCAATGAATTGCAATGATTTGCAGATTTCAAGCAGATTACAAGCAGATTTTCAGATTTCGGGTTGAATTTCGCTGGTTTGTAGGATTTACAGAGCTTTGAAGATTTGCAGTTTTTACCTGGGTTTTCAGATTTCACGTAGATTTGAAAATCCAAAATCGGAGAGCGTACGAGATTTCAGTTCTTTCGTACCCGTCGTAAATGCAGCATCACAAGGCGTTCCCAAAGGGCAGATGACCGCTTCCGGTCATGTGACCGACGAAACCTTAAGGCCCTATGGCGTTCTCAAAAGGGTTTTAAAGGGTTTTAACGAGCGTTAACCACTCCTGGTCATCTGCCCGAAGCCCAAGGCCCTATGTATGGCGTTCTCATGTTGAAATGCAACAAAGTCTCGACCCTGCATGTCTTCGCATTGTTTCAACTCAACACTCGAGCCAGCAGGTGATATGATACCAACATTATTAATACTATAAGGACTGCAGCAGCCACAATAGCAAGGACTGGACAGCATCGGCAGCAGCAACAATGTTAGGTGCATGACCATCAGCAATTAAGAGGACGCATCTTCTCATTAATTTCGAGCATCCTGCTTGAAATAGCTTTTGAGACATTTGCATACGTTAGAGTGAATATAACAATCCTGTTTCTCACGAGGGAAGAATAGGAAACTGAATACCTCTGCAACATTTACACGCGTCTGAACTAGTGTTGCAAAACTGAGTCATACAGGAAAGCCAACCAGGAGGAATGTACCTTTAAGTGCGTGAGCCGTGCAATACCAACAAATCCGGCGGACGAGATCCTTTTTGGTCGCGCAGAAAATAACATTGTCAGTTAGCAGAAAGTTGATTCGTTGCTAAGAACCAAAATGACAGTATTCTGGCTAATGCTTAAATCTTAGCCTACAGTTTACAACAAAACTACGCTAAATCTGTAATTTCGACGCCTCTCAAAATTGGATAGTTAAATAACCTATTTATTTCTTAAATGCAGGCTTTGCGACCCAAATTGTTGCCTCCTTAAAAATAGAAACCAACAATTGACACATTCGATTGCTGCCTCGACTACATCCTGCAACAGTTAAAAATAAACTACGATGAGATGGAAAATAAGCAAACAAATTTTAGCACGTGGTGCCATCTGTGGTCACCACTGGAAAATAGTGACAGTCACAATACCAAGAGAGATAGAAAGTCATAGTGCGGGCATACGCACGAATTTTTTGTGGGAGGGGGGGCACAATGCATGAAGAGGCGCCTCTGCTACTAAAAAGAATAACTTTAAATAACCAGCTAGGGGGTCTGGGAGAGCGCTGTTCACTCCCTCAGAGGGGTCCCAGGAGCTCTGAAATTAAAACATTTTAAGCAATTTTAGGCCCAAGGAGGAACTTTTCAGAATTTTACAGCAACTTTTTTTTTTGGGGGGGGGGGGCCAGGGGTCAGTAATAGAGCAACTGGTTCAATATCATAAGCAGTACTTTTTTTCGAATTTTGACACTGTAAATTTTAGGCCTTCATGGCAATTTTGAAATACTTGTGACTTTTATTATCACACAAAAATTCACTAAAAACAAGTTTGACCTGTGACATGGGGACGCCAGACTTTCTTTGGGGTGGGGGGGAGGGGGTGGAGCACGTGCCGCTTGTTGCAACCACGAGCCATGGCAATTCAAGCCAAGGCAACCTAACCTAGCTTTTATAAAAGTAACAACTCGAAAACATTCCGCTTTTTTTTCCCCGCGGTTCTTTTTCTGCAGCTATTTTCCCTGTGGCTTTTTTCCCCCGCGGATATTTTCTTCGGCTTTCTTTTACTCAGCTCTTTTTGCTTTTGGCTATTTTCTCTGTAGATTCTGAAAAGCCCTTGTGCGCCTAAGGAGTCACCTTGAAAGAATTAACATTTATTTTCCAGAAAAGTTATTAAACAAATCTCACCGTCTAAATAACATTCCTCACATTTTCTCTCAACGAGGGCGAGAAAAGAAAAAGGCAGCTAGTTGCAAGGCGAGTGGCGAGAGAGAACCAGGCTGGACTGGTCGAGGACCCCCATTTTCATAACCATTACTCTGCTTAATATCCTAATGTGTCCTATTTATGACTCTACACATCAGTGCATGCAAACGTTCCGCAACTCCACCCACCCTTTTCGGTCCATAATGAATTTTTCCTCCTTTTTCTGTTATGGCTTTCTATTTTTACCGCTTTATTTTCTTTTTTTGGTTTGTTTCCAGTACGTTTTTCTGGTAAACAAGCTCAAGAAGTACGCAGGATTGAGAGGGAGAGAGAGCAGCCTCTGGCCAACCACAAAACTGAACATTTTTCGTACAAAAAAAAATGAAAGTTTTTTACAAAAAAAAAATCCTGGGTAAAAAACTTGAGTACGTGATAATACAATAAAAAAATAATAGTACTGCAGCAGGAAGATCTTATTCCGGCCCTAATAACCTAAACAATTGCGAGGCTTGACTTTTAAAGACGCTGGCTTCTTTTGCTCTAGCCCCCCCCCCCCCCAAAAAAAAAAAATTATCGATCGTGGAAACACAACACAGTTCTTCCTGGTATTCACTCGAACCTAAATAATCGAACGCAGATTCTACTCGTTTACCTTTCAAATGACACCATCAGAATTAAGGCCATCTGTGATCGACATAAAATCATTCTTGCTCGGAACGAGTGAGCTGTCTCATAACGCTGAAGCTGCGTTCGCTACATCACTAGCACCCCTTCCAGACTGGGGAGAAAGTCTGGACCCTCCCTGGGCCCAAGCCTGACCTTTCCACACAGGACTCCAGCTCGGGTCCGGGTTCGACCCTGAATTCAAGTCCTGCTCGAAGTCGAGCCTTGAAGCGCCGACTCCGACCCCATGTTTTAGTGTGGAAAGGGCCGGACACGGCCCCGCGCTTTAGGAAAACGTTTTGACTCTTGGAGCGCTGGTAAGCAACAGTGAGATAAAGGGAGAGCAAAAGGAGGGAACGGCAGAGGGAGGGGGGAGAACGGAACAACGACAGCGCCGAAAATATTGTAGAGAGAGAAAAAATAACTAAAGTTCGGACCTTGGCCGTGATGTCGGGGTTCAGTGTGGAAAGGGGAATGGAAGAAAGCGTGTCGGGTTTTGCCTGTGTGGTACGATAGAGTGTGGAAGCGGTGTTAGACCTAGACAGGATCACCCATTTAAACAAACGAAACGAATACCAAATAAATCTACTAGTTGACCTGTATCACAGCAAGAGATTGGCTTAGGGTAAGGAAATAAAGTCTGACGTCTCGTGCATGCACAAGGGTTTCTTGACGCACGCACCCGGAAGAAAAGAAAACCAGTTCTCCCCTATTGCTTACCCATAATCCACTACCAATTAATGGCGAGGTGCAGATGGACTCAACATGCCGCAGGAGCCACGCATCATGCCTTTGTCCGCCGGCTATTGACCACTGGGTACCCGTTTCGCCAAAATTTTGCCCAGTTTCACCGAAAATTAAGCCCCCCTTAAAATCAGGCCGAAGGGGAATTCCCGTTTCGCCGAATCAGAACATTTTTCACAAAATTTAACATCAGAGAAGTTAAAGAAGCATTCCTAGTTGGAAGGAATTTGTGATGAGTTGGGCTCCACTACAAGTACCGGCCGGATCTTGGATGAAAAATAGCATAAGCCACAAGATTGGACAATATGGCCGCCGAAAGCGCCACTGATGAGATCAATTTGTTCTGTGGCCGCTTTCTGTCATCCAAGGGCGACACTGACAGTGCAAAGAATGCCCTTGCAACACTTTCTGGACACATGAACGTGCCACTTTTTTTTCCAAGAGCAGAAAAATAGCTTAATTGTGGCCTAATGATAACTAAAAAAAAACTATTTATGAATACTTTTCGACATAATACAAATTTGTCACCCGAATCGACGTAAAATTAAAATTATTATTTTGAAAACCGTCACTAACTGCCAATAGATGTCGCGACTCACCAATCACAGATGCGATTAGCTTGGCCAATTTCCGAATAGACCTCCAAGCCCTCCAAGAAATGGGCCAATCGTGGTGGCCATTTTGTATATCCTCATAATACTGTTGTAGGTCGGCCCGGATAGTTTACTCTCCATGGTTAGGTTTTTAGCACGACAGCACAACCAAGGCAGGACATTCGGGAAAAAAATGATTAGGTGAAACGGGAATCGGCGAAACACGAATTCCTCTTTCCTTGAAAATGAAGACGCCGATTTTCAACTCCGTTTGAAGTCCGTTATTTACAACATCGGTCAAGTTTTAAACGGGTCCTTTTTTTCGCGTTATCGAGTAAAAGTATGTAAGTCCATGTTTGTACGCCCGTCAAGAAACGTTTGTACATGGACGTGGAGTAACGATTTAACTCCTACCAGGCAGCAAGAAAAAAATGGCTACATTTCGCTTAGGCACCTTTTAAAAAGTCTCTTATAATTTCCTAAAATGTACTGATGCTGTAAGAAAAATCCATGGTAAGGTAAGTTCCCCCCTCTAGTACCAGCGAAATTTTTCGCATGATCATGCCTGGACCTGCGAAAGGTGTTAACAGAAAAGATTTGGTCTGTAGCTAAGCGCTTGTAATCAACTTCATAATCGGAAATCGCAGCCAGCCTTGTTACTTCCTCTTTTCCACGGAGTCAAATCCCTCCGCATACACTCTCTCTCAACAAGTAGTTCGCCTTATTCAATTGTTATTCTTCACGCCCTCCGATCCCGTCTGTCTCGCTCTCTGCTCGTGAACTGTGTCTGTCTGTCCGTCCGACGCTCGGCTGCTCTCGCGCAACACGTGAAACTGCGAGATGAACGCTGGTTGGGGCGGAAAGAAGCGCGAGAAAAGTATAGGAAATCAATTCCCGTACGTTAAGTCAGCTTATCTGGGTTGCGGGTGGAGCTTTGTGACGTCATCACCCTACCGACCAATCACTTTCGGAGAAGTGTATTACGTCACGAACAATCAGGTGCGAAATACGAGCGGGTTGGGGGTTTGGCGTCTTCGAAAAGGTGACAAAAGTCTTGTTGAAATAAACAGTTCAGCTTTACAAGAATGCAAAATAATGTAACAAATTTAGACTAAAATAGCTGGTGATCCTAAACCCAAAAAGATGATGGTCCCGCCTGCAATCAATTTATTTTACCTGACACTCGACCGTCGACAACTCTGAGGGCGCGTTTAGGCAAGAATCTCCATTGCAATCTCGCAGCTAGAAGATAGAAAGCGTCTGAAATTCCAACATGGCAGCAGTTTAAGCACTGCCGGCTCGTAACGAAAACAGTTAATAATTTGAGTTCAGAAGCGACTTGGAAAATTGTTTCGTCAGGAAGAATTTTTTATCTTATTGTCATGGATTATAGGACTGCAAACATTAACTCAAACTATGTCAGATTTAGCTAATCCAGGTAACGTTGGTACCATGACAACGACACCTTTGCCACCGCGATTAAATTCTAGCTGCGAGTCGTTGCGTAAACGCGCGCCCTTTAAGTAACAAAACACTTGAGGATATTTTTTTTAGCCTGCTCCACTTTTTGTTCGGTTTAGCTGTCTCAGCGTTCAAAACGTAGAGTGAAATACCCACACGTTGGATCGCTTTGGATTTTACTCCGTTATTTTTTTTTTAAGCGGGAAACCATTCAACAAGTGCAGAAAAGGACAAATAAATAAGAATGCAAACATATTTACGTTGTCTTTGGACTAAATGTCAGACTGCCTGAGGGGGAATCGAACCCACGACCTTTGAAACCAAACTGAACGAAAGGTACCAACTCACTAGGAGCAATTTGCAGCTAGAATTTTTTGGGGGAGGGATCACTATTTTTGCAAAATTCTTCAAATCCTAAAGTGGTATTTTTACGGTCCCCACGTTTAAATTTTCTGACACTCCTCTACCTGAGGAGGGGGAAAAAATAACACTCAAAACTGGCTTAGTCAAGATTATTACGATGTTGCATGTGCTTGCAATTTACATATTTGATTGGGAAAAAGTACAAATCTTTAAAAATATTCGGAAACAAGGGCTACCACGTTATAACCGGTCTTCCGTGCACTTCCACCACTTTCTGGTTTTTTTTAAAATTCATTTTAACTAATTTTTGGTCGCTGAAGCTAATGGTAAAAACCGTTTGTCTCTATCTGGTACAGTTCCACACATGATGGGCTCACTTGTGGACCACTTTCCATTCATACTTCCGGATTTTTTAAAATTCCTAACTAATTTTTGGACGCTGAAACTAATAATGACAACAGTTTGTCTCTATCTAGTAATGTTCTAGGGTTGAAAAAGGCGTCGGACAGACAAAGTCGTTGGTTTCGCTGAACTGTAGACTAAAAATTGTACTAAAAATATTTTTGGGTCAAATTACCCCTCCCACCCTCCCCCCAAAGCCATCCTCTGTCTTGAGTGGCACGTGCTTCCCCTGTCTTACTAACCAGTAGCCTGGGTCCTGTGTGTAATGCTGTTTTTACCTTGGCTAGATAATTATGTACTTGCAAGTTGGCCTATAATTTCACCTTTGTTTTTATTTTAAAATCAAAGTGTTGCAAAAGTGAGGCCCCGGGGACTTTCCTCTTTCATGATCAAACGTCGTGTTACGCAGAATTAATTGAATTACTGCAGATATTGCGGTTTTATGCTTTCATAGTTGGCATTTCTTCAATAAAAATGATTCTAGTTTTTCTTGAAATTTTCCGAACGTGTACTCAGGGCAAGTCTCCATTTTTTGACAGGTGAAAGGGGCAAAGAAGCGCACCTGGCGGGCAATTCCGGAACCCTCCTCCGTCAAAACAATCCATCATTGCAGCTGAAGATGCGCGCGCAGGTGCAAAAACCCACCCGTTTTCCCGCCACATAAGAAAGCATCACCTGTTGCTACAACAACTAACTTCTCAACTTCCGGTGTTGAATTTGCTCAAATTGCTACCCAACCTCCGAATTTTGTACAATTAACCAATTTGCAGCAGTGTTGTGCCAGCCTCGTGGACAACATTGCAAAAGACAGCCTCGTGAGAAAACAGTAATTCATAGGGGTGTGCACAATATCATACGCGTGAATCATGATTCTAAAACCACTAACACCTTATGATTTCGTCTAGCGTGTGGCTTTCTTTTGCGAATAGTTTTCTTTTTTGGTGTATTTTTAATCGTGAAGCTGACGGCATGCCGGTTTTCTTATAACTAGCAATACCGTAACCAAAGTTCATCAGAAATGTATGAAGATGGTGGCCACGATCGCCAACAGAGGAATTAAAGGACGGAAAGCCAAATGGGTTTTGTTAATGTTAATTAAACATACATATAACAAATTTCTGTTGCCTTTAGAACTTAATGTCAGACTACGTGGGCAGGAACTGAAACCTCGACATTCGTGACCAAAGACCCAAGCCCTTCGCTCAGCTGTAATGACACGGCCTCCAGGGTCTAGGGCTCAATTGCCCGATCAAGCAATTTAAGTCCAAAAGGCAATGAAAATAGATTGAAAGCACACCCAGGGAAAGTTGACACACAGTTTACGTAGGGTAATTCCTTTCATCGCTACTTCTTTTAATTACGCCTTGGCGAGACTGCACGAGAGCTGACGTCAATGGCACTTTTCAATGGGCCACTGTCGTAGAACGCGTTTGCGTTCAAAAAAAAAACATATACCTTTCGCTAAGATCTCGCAAACAAATAACGCGCAACAGGGTATAACGAATGCTTAAAGATACATTCTTCCCGGATGGCTTTCCAGTCTGGCTCAGTTTTGCAACTTTTACTTCAGGCACGTGTAAATGTTGCAAAGGCATTCATTTTCCTATTTTTTCCCTCGTCAGAAACGTTATTACTACATTCACTCTAACCTTTGGAAATGTTGCAAAGGCTATTTCGCGCAGGATGCTCGCCTATGGTGAGAATGAGAAGGTTTGTCCTTTTAATATACACTGGACACGTCATTGTTGCTATAAATTGGCATACTTCCATACGATTCCCCTCATTAGCAACTACCAAAAACAAACAGCGGAGAGGTCAGGGGCAACTTTTAGTAAAAGGGCAAGCTGAGTTTTTTTTTTTCTGCGGCTACGTTTTTTTTAGTTTGTGTGACTCTTTTCTTTTTTACCTTTTTCTCTCACTTTGTTGACCTTTTTGCCCTTTTTCATCTTTCTGGCCCTCGTTTTGCCCTTTTTAGTCCTCTAGGCCCTTTCTCCAGATGCAGCACCAGAATTTATCGGTTTAGAAAAGCAAAATAGGGGACATTTTTTTCCAAAAAGGGCAGGGGCAATGCCCCACCCCTCCCCCGGTACACGATCTGAACTTAAGGAAAAACAATTCAGAAAGCTCAGGAGAAAGTCAGTGTTACAGGGCTACAGCACTACTGTTAAAATACAACATAATTCTTATCATACTATCGCCTTTATCTCCAACTAGGAGCGAGGGCAAACATCAGGGATCCAAGATGGCGGCCACAGAAGGGCGGGAACCCGGAGATGAGAGGAAAGGGAGATGCACAAGAAAGAAGAGAAAGATCGTCCATCAGCCATGAATAATGCAGTTGGCAATTTAGCCGCAAGATGGAAACGGTGTCGCTTAATGAAAGCGGGCGCGAGAAAAGCAGACGAAAGAGGCGAGACAAGGAGGCAACACGTGCCAACCAGAAGGGCCAGTTGCCATGGACACGCCAAGAAAGAAGAACGCTGCTTCAGTGCCACGCAAAGTTCAGATACGTCGCGCATTTTGATAACCAAACATGGATGACGAGGCGTTTCGTGACCCTATAGGTCAATTTTAGGGCAAAAACACTAGGGGTCTTTTATTTTTGAAAATTATCTTTAATCAACCCATCTGGCTGAGAGCAAAACTATTAACGAAAGCGTTAGACTAACGAAATGTGGCCGAAATCGCTTGCTTGCGAATGCCCGTTACGGATGAGTTTACTTCGCAACAAATTTACCAGAAATTTCCCTGAATACAGTACTTGTTAAGGATTCAGACCAAGCTTTTCGCCGTTTAAAATCGTGATATCAAACGCAAAGTTCTTTTGCCAAGTCAATCGCACAAAGTAATAGTTGGAAGGTTGAATCAAAAATCAGTAAATTGCTTACTGCATATGTTTTACGAATTCATTTGACGTTTTAAGTCTTATTTGGTGGGATTAACTTTGACAAAGAACTTGGCGTCGGATATGACGACTTTAAACGGCGTAAAAGCTTGGCGTGAATCTTTGAGCAGATAGCACAGCAGTTGCCAGCAATAAGGTCTTAATTTTTTCCCTCAGAAATTACGAATTTTTTGAAAGTTTTAAAAAATTCCAAGAAAAAAATTAGAATTTTCCCTGAGAAATAGTGCACTTACGTTTCATAGTGATGTGACCGGATTCGATCCGGCAAACCAATTCATCATCAGATCACTACTTTACCGCCTTTACTGGTGTGGCCACTTGTCTACAGGTACGATAACTCACTGAACCCGTTATTAAAGGTCACAACCGTTACAACTCTATTCGAATGTGATTGTTCATAGGTAATGGGGAGGGAATACAAAACAATATACACTCAAGTGGCGCAACTAAGGCGAAATAAACGCGCGAGAGGGTTAATTTTGCTCGGAAATTCCTAGGAATTCTTTTTTTTACGTGCCGCAATAGACATTTCCAAGCACGAGCACATTTCCACGGCCCTTCTCTCCAAGAAAGCACAGGATCGCCAAGCTGACACGGGGAGACATTTGGGGCGGCGGAATTGTATCGACACGGAGTTACGTTAACTCCGGGATTTTTTTAAATTCTGACCCCTGTGTTGGACCCGGAATTACAGTAACTACGGATTCGTGATTTGCTTTTAAAGTGTCTGAAACAATCCGGAATTGTGGTAACACGGATTTACCGTAACTCCTGATTTTGTTGATTAAATAACGCCCCTGCCGCGCTCGCTGAACATCAGAAACCGTGTTACTACAATTCCGTGTTACTACAATTCCGTGTTACTACAATTCCGTGTTACTACAAATCCGTGTTACTACAAATCCGTGTTACTACAATTCCGGATTGTTTCAGACACTTTTAAAGCAAATTATGAATCAGGAGTTACTGTAATTCCGGGTCCAACACAGGGGTCAGTGTTTATGAAAATTCCGGAGTTAACGTAACTCCGTGTCGGTACAATTCCACGCCCCCGGGACGTTTAGCAATGAAACAGTCGCGCTATCCATCGAAGTATCCTGGTTCACATTTGTCCCAGTGGCTCCAGAAAGTAACATCGTCAACACAATCACGCTTGTTTCAAAAGATTAGTTCAACTACAGTTTCGGTTGAATTAGCAAATTTTCGACCTGCTAGTCACCCAATGGTGTTTTTCATGGTCCTTAACCCATTCGCCTTCTTCGGGGCACTTGTATAAGCGGCTGTTGGGGGGCTTCTCTACATGTCGCCGTCTGGATTGTGGAAACTCCCGCTCCTCCCCACAGATCTTTACAAGCCTCGATAGGTCAGTGAGGACGAGCGGAAAGTTCGAAATTAACAACAGCGCCCAAACCCCCAGATGTAGAGAACCCCCCCCCCCTCCAAAAAAAAAGTAGGTACCACAATCGGCAGAGACCAATTCAAGCGAACCTGTAGATGAAGTGAAATAAGCGTGAGTTAGTTTGTGATCTTTAAACACACACTAAAGATAATTACAGCTTTGATAAACTACAATAAAACCTTGTTTAAAGTTTATAGAATATATGTGCACAATTCACAAAGATTTAATTATGTTAGTTTTATTCACCTTGTATTATGCCTGGTAATGCGATCGTATACTAGCCGTTGTTCCAAATGTGCCAAAATAATAAACCCAATAATATGGCATTCCTGTCAAGCTGCTACCCTGCTGCGAAGTGCTTTTTCTTTTCTTAATTTACCACTAGTTTCTTTATATTTTTGGGGATAGAGGGTGAGGGGGGGGGGGGCGTTTAATACACAATTTATGATCAATTCGGGTAATTATCCAGAATAACTACTTTTAATGCTGCAGACTTCATTCGCCTACCTGTGGAATCCTTTTGCCGTTATGGTTCAGACAATTTTAACGAAACATGCGCAAACACTTATTTATTTTTAATAAAAATATTAAAACATGTTAAAACGCTGCTCCCAACCATAGTGAAACTGACGAACCACAATATTGGTAAACGAACATCATCTTTGGCGGGACAAGTTTTTGGTTGCAGTTTCCGTTATATGTTTAGCTGCAGCGAGTGGGACAAAGCGAGTGAGGCACGTAATTTGGGGGGTTGGGGGGGGGGGGGAGAAGGGAAATGACCATCTTTTTCGTGAACAACAAACTTGATTTACCGTAATTAGCAGATTTTACAGCAAAAAAAATCGAAAACATTCTTTTTTTTGAAAATGATGGTCATCTTTTTTTCCAAATTACGAGCAGTGCTACCGCGCTCACTGCGGCTGAACATATAACATCGAAAACAGCAACCAAAAATTTGTCCGGCCAAAGATAACTTTAGTTTACTGATATTCTGGTCGAAATCAGGTTTTCTTGATGCACTCACCTCGCAGTGTGGCGTCGGCCTCACTATGGCTGTAAGTAGCGTTTTAACACGTTTTAATAAGTCTTTTAAAAAATAAATAAATATTTGCCACAAGTTTTCGTTATGATTTTCTGAACCATAACGGCAAAAGGATTCCACAGGTAGGCGAATTAAGTTGATAGCGTGAAACGTGAAAAGTAGTTATTTTAGATAATTATGTAACACTAAGCTCCTCTGCGCATGTGCGGGTATATGTCGCAACAACGACAGGCTAGCTAACGTCTATATAGATTTTCACAGGAGCCGCGACTAGCCGGTTGGCCCCTTTAATCGTGATAACTGCTACGCATTATAATTATTCCAAAATTATTCCAAATATTTGATTTGGCTTTTCACTTTTGGTTTTAATTTGCAAGAACCGTCGGTTAGTCCATGGTTTGTAGAAGATAGGATTTCTAAGAAACTGCCGTGGGGGCATTTTCTCCGAACCTGGGCTGCAGCTGTAGCGCAAACACGCAACACCTCACATAAATGAGGGGCGCTCATGCGTGGGAAGTCAATTATAACTCAGTTTTCGTAGAAAATAGACAAATAGGAAATCAGGCATGACCAGTATAGTAACAATGGTATACCAATATCACTGGTTGCCACAATTTATTAAAACATGTTAATTTATGACTGTTGGCTCAGTTTGTGTCGGCTATTAGGACTTTGATCATAATTTACGTATTCGGTAATTATGAGGCCTATAAGGCCGAATACTGCAGTATTCGGCCTTCCGCCGAATGTTGAATTTGGTCGAATAACGAAATTTGATATTTGGCCGAATAGTATTAAGATTTGCTGGTATTCGTTATGTTAACAGAGTTTGGTACGGAAAGCTAGGCAGGAAATTCGACATAAATGATTTCTTAATCAGGCGCCCAAAGATTTATAATGCTCTACCAAATTACTTTAAAACCACCCGGTCAGGTCATTGTTTCAAACCGAAAGAACACGAATGGATTGTTGGGCTTGCTGACCTTGAAATTTTATTTATTGTTTATGTTTAATATCTTGATTGCTTGTATTTAGTATCTATGGAATGTTCAACTTGTGTACTTAACTTACTTTTTCGCGTGTTTTAATTTGACGTATTTTCTTATTACTTCATGCAGAACTTGTTACCACCTATTGACACCTTAATTATTTTTCTTGATGGCTCTGTGTTGCACACGAATTTACTCTGCAATACAAATTTCCACTCTTGTAATTTCGTTGCCAATGTATTTCATGAAATGCTTTGGACTGTAATAAACGTATCAGGACCTCGGAGTTTGGTTTCAAATGTCGTGGGTTCGATTCCCCCCTCAAGCAGTCTTACATTTAAGACCAAAACACAACGTAAATAGGTTTGCATCTGTATTTATTTGATGTACAGTTAATTGACTAATCCGTTGAAATGGAGTTATACCCATTACTGACACTGAACATGCATGAGCCCGCCAAGTTTTTCGGCCGTGTGAAGCCGTGATATCAAACGACAAGCTCTTCCAACAAGCTAATCCCACTGACTAAAACTTCAAACGTTAAGCGAAATAATTGAAAACTGCGCAGTAAACAATTTTCATAAAATTCATTTAACCTTTGAACTATTACTCGGCCTGGGATTAGCTTGGCGAAAGTGCTTGGCGTTTGATATCACGACTTCACACGGCCGAGAAGCTTGGCGGGAATCCTTAATCAGTTTTGTTTTGTAGTAGATAATGGTATACTCCGAAAGAAGTAATAAAGTTTTTTTCCTCTTCCTCCCGTTTCTTCTCTCCCGGAATTCTTTATTCCCCTCCACGAAGTCGACACCAAGCCAGTCGCGCGCCTGATTTCGTTACCAAGGTGACGTAGAGAACGTTTGTTGCTACGACAACGGTGGGCGCCTCTCTCCCGTTGGTCATTAAGGCGCAACAGGAATCCCGCGTGCGAGTGAGCCCAACTTCCGGTCACTGACGAGGTGCAAACCAAAGCTCACCACGTGACCTCTACCTCCGTCACAAGTCACTTGTTTTTGTTTTAATCTGTTACGTCTGGAGGTCATTTAGTGTTACGCTTAATTAACATTTCTTCTCCTTTCAACGTACGTCACATGATATGGGAATCACTGAAAGTTAAGTCGTTTAATGTTATTGCTTTTATTCCTTATGTTCGTTCTTTTTGTCGTTTTCAAGTGGTGTAGGTTAACTCACGACTGGGGGAGGGGGGGGGGGGAAAAGGGACGCAATCATACCGGGAATTTTTTGTAAGGGGTTCGGTAATTCTCTTGTTTTACATAGGTTTTGTAGAGGTTATCTCACGACGGAGAGAGACAACTTTTCCAATGAAGCTCGTACGATCCTAGACCTGCCCGAACCAACCTGACCAAAGTGGGGATATCTTTCATTTCTAAACCAGTTGCAACCCATCTTTAAAAACACCCGAATTCGTCAAAAAACGTACGCGCACCAAAAACGTCCCCTGATATCGCTAACCCATCGCGCACAGAGGTAGGGTAGAGAAGCTCCCGTCGCGAAAGTGAAGGGGCAGCAACGAACGAATGAAGCTGCTAGCTGCTCGTCGGGGGATATCATTGATTTTCTGGGTGGCGAAATGGAGTGAGGGGAGCAGGGGGGGGGGGGGGGGTGGGGGGGGGGGGGGGGGGGGGACCCGGAAGAAAGGGGGGGGGGGGGCGTACAGAGAAGGTGAGGAGAACGCGATGGCTGCTGTTGATGCTGGGGGCGATCATTTATCATGGGGGAAGCCAGACCAAGGCAGCAGCCAATCCCGAGCCAGCGACGCCGAGTCCATTTGCAAATCATCTCGCCGCCGAGTTGAACGACAAAATGGACGGTAGGCGGCGACGAAGCCAGCCGCAAGGGACGACGGGAAGGAACAAAAGGACAAGATGGCGGCCGCGCTGGCGGGCACATCACGTCGCTTCGACGAACGTTAACCGCAAACGCTGCTTATTTCCAAATCCCGAAAGCAAATCCAAATAAAAACAGAACGGGCAAAGGAAATAAAAACCTCGACAGATTCTCGATTGGGTTTAACGTCCTCCGCAATTCGATTACGGAGACGCGAGGAAACGGAATAGGGATTACGGACTGGATGCGCTGTTGGGAGACGAGTGAAAGAAAGATGGGGGAAACTAAGGGTCAACCTTGCCTTTACAGATGTGGTATTTTGATTAAAGTTTACATACGATATTAACCCTTTAAAAGTATGATATCGATATTCATAGCAGTACTAGCTTACGGCATATCTTAAGACCGGTGATTTCCTGTTTCGAATAATCCCGTTTCGCAGAAAATAAAGCCGATGCATTTATCTGCAAAACGAGAACGGCAATACTAGTCCAAAATTTAACATTATTGACGTTGAAGACGCGTTCCAACTTGCAAGGAATTTGTGATTAGATATGTTCTATGAGCAATACGTTTAGCTGTGGCGAGCGCGGTAGCGCGAACGAAGCATGTAATTTGGAAAAAAAAGTTGATTCTGCGAAACGGGAATTCCCATTTCGCAGAAAAGTTACAACAACTTCACTTTCTTAGAAACGGGGCATGACCCTTGAGACCGGTGAATTTAGTTATCAACGACTTAGCTCATTTTATTGACAAGATGACAAGATTTAGATTTGGGGTTTGAATAACATCTCTGTAATGTGTGGTGCAGTGGCAACCCGGACCACTGCACTGTGACTGAGGTTGGCGCTAATGACCACGTTGTCGACGCGCCATTAAGCCTCAACCCCCTCCCCTCATTTTATTGTGGTCTTGAATTACTATCGTCTCCCCACCAACTTCATATTCTAATAACAATCTAAAATTATTTAGCTCCAATTTTTTTCTGGTCTTCACTCAGAAGACCTTTGAACACGACGTTACGTTCCTCCAATTATGTCTCCCTCCATTCCTACCCCCATCTCACGAAACGTTCCCCAACCTTAAGAACCGTTTCTTCTCGCTCAGTGCCTTACACCCCCCCCCCCAACCCCACATTCTCGAATTATTTTTCCCTCTTTGCAAAATACTTGTTTTGTTTCTGTTGGTCTTGAAGATGTGACGCAGTAGCCACCTGTTTGTCCCCAGTTTTGTCTCCACCCAGATACTTTCCATTCTCAGAACCAATACGTGACGAAACTGAAACCTCACCATTTCCTTCTCACGTGGCATTGTGGCAAGTGTTACTCTGACAGACAGACAGGCAGTTGTTGGTGCTTTTCTTATGCACTATGATGTGGGCACAAAGAACTAAGACATTATATACACATCAAGATGAGCTTGCTTCTAACCGTCGATCCTTGCGTAAATTTAACAATGAGATCTTTACAACCTTGTAACCACGTACTCGATGAGGCGGGGGCCCGCTTCCCGCGCGAGGAGGACTTGAGGGTCTTTTTCCCTAACCAAACACATCATCTTTAAAATAAACAGGGGTCAGATTGCCTCAACTAGTAGCAAATAAATACAGCTGCAAACTTATTTCAGTTGCCTTTCAGACTTAAATGTCAAGGCTGCCTGAGCGGGAACTGAACCCTCGACCTTTTGAGACCTAGTTACAGCCCTCCCCGCACCCCCTTAGGTGGAGGGGGGTCCTGTAACTAGGTAATTTGATGATTTTTAGGGCGTGTTAGTACGGCTTAGCGGTAGAGCTTCAGTCTTCGTCACAACGGTCGAAGGCTTTCCCACTCAGGCAGTCTGACAGTAAAGTCGTTTACATCTGAACTTTCTCTACAAAGTTTCAATTGAAAAGCACATTTTCGAGTGCCTAGCATAGTATTTTTCCTTTGAACAGTGCTTTTTCTGAGCTGCCATCTCTGAGGGCTTCAAAAAATCCAGTTTCCCCCAAAAGTCCAAAAATGTAAGACTTTTCAATCCCCCCCCCCCCCCCCCCCCCCCGGGGGGGGGGGGGGGGGGGGGTGACAAGATGACAAGATTTAGATTTGGGGTTTGAATAAAATATCTGTAATGTGTGGTGCAGTGGCAACCCGGACCACTGCACTGTGACTGAGGTTGGCGCTAATGACCACGTTGTCGACGCGCCATTAAGCCTCAATCCCCCCCCCTTCGGCAATAAATATTGATCCGCCCCAACACGTAAGGATACAAGGGTAGAAGACATTTTCTCGACACTGACGTGGCGTTTACTCATCATTTTTTTATTCTGGTCTGATGAGACGCCCGTATGAGGTGCGACAAATTTCGAAGTACACAAAAATTGTTAATGAAGGGAAATTCAGCTGTCCGGCTGATTTCTTGTGTTGACGACATCCGCCCCTTGGAATGTTTTTGCGTGCAAAGTTTTTTTTTTCATCACCGTATATATTGAAATCTTAAAAGCCTATTAAAAATCCGTTTACATTTAAATCTATTTCAAGCTGTGAAATGCCGTTTTGAGTTTAGTCGCGTGCACGAGAGTACGAAGGGTCTGCCGCCCCCGCGCTATTTTGGGGGCAGACGTCCGGAACGCATGGCATTTCCTCCAGGCATTTTTAGCACATCTCGGACCCTCTCTTCAGTCGGACAGACAGACAAACAGCAAACTTACGGAAGCAGCAATGACAAAAATAAGGTCTCCCTTGTTGTTTAGCAATTTTCCACGTGGAGGAACCTACTTTTGGCCCCCTACACGTCATTAATGGCGTCAATTTTAGACACATTTTTTTGTGAGTGTATTACCATTGATGGAAAAGACACGCTTGGAAAATTACACGCTGTACACAATAAATAATAATAAACAACACAAACATACGCTATTCTTGTATATTTCGCAGGATTAGACACCATTTCGGTATTAATTAGAAGCTTAAAAAACATGGAATGGTAAATGCTGAAAGGAAAATGTTTACACAACCCGTCTTCCTTTTCAAAGGGTTTATAACAACAAACGTATTAAATGAAAAAAAAGAACCCTGGCAAAAGAAGAATTTTTAGGATTTGAAGTACTTTCTAACCACAGACACTTTTGCTAGGTAAAACTTAGGATTTTTCAAAATTGGTTAATTTGGGAATGGGGTCGGAACAACCTGGTCTTGTACCCGTCTTACTCGCGCCTGCCTCAGCGTGTTTGAACACACACCGAATGCTAAAACGTCATCTGAGGTTGCGTTTTATAGACACCCTTTGCATTCTCGCAGCTAGAATTTAATCGCTACGGCAAAGGTGTCATTGTAATGGTAACACCGCTACTTGGGTTAGCTAAATCAGACATCGTTTGAGTAAATGCTTGCAATCTTCCAATCCAAGACGATAAGATAAAGAATTCTTCCTAACGGAACAATGCTCCCAGTCGCTTCTGAACTCGCATTATTGACCATTTTCGCAGCGATCCGACAGAGCTAAAACCACCGCCATTTTGGAATTTCGGAAGATTTCTAGTATCTAGGTGGAGAATGAAAAGATGAGTTGTTCAGGTGGTAATACAATTACATCATTTGAACGATAAATACTACTTTAAAAATAAACGAGATGTCATTAAATTAAGAATTTGAAAATCTTCGTTTTTTATCATTTTGTAAGGGAAAATCCAGCATGGTGCTTCCCCAACTATTTGAAAAACAAATTATTTTTTAAGATTCCTATTCCCTCTGAGGTAGTATTAACAGACGGGAGGGAAACGAAGTGCCATTTATACTTAGTATTAACTACTTTTTTTTTTATTATTTAAAAAAAAAAATGGGCGGGTTGGAGGGAGATAAAGTTACTCTATCGGGGCAAAAATCGATTTTTGATGTGAAAAAACTTGGTACAGACAATCCCTCACCTTAGCTCCCTGTTCACCAACCAAATTCAGGATTTGATTATTCCGTTATATGCGTACAGCACTTAATGTATTAGAAGGCCAAGAAATGAAATTAAAACATTGTAAGTATTGTCGGCATTAGGATGGTTCGGCCCTTCAAAGGAGTGATATCAACACACCAAAACAGTCACCAAGTTAATCGCACCGACTAATAGTTCAAAGGTTAAATGAAAACTTGAACATAGCTACCGAATCTAGCGACGTTATAGTTTTCATTTAACCTTTGAACTATTAGTCGGTGCGATTAACTTAGTGAAAGTTTTGGAGTGTTGATATCACTCCTTTGAAGAGCCGAACCATTCTGAACTTGCCGGTCTCTTTTACCTGTTTTGGTTTCTGATAAACCTGAGTCTTGTTTAACTGGCCGAGCCAAGTGAGTCCTTAACACTCGACTGAATCGGAATTTTGTTTGTGTATGTGTTTTTCTGTTCGAGACACGATATCGTTCGCAATTGTATTCTGCTTTGGTTCAAATTTACTGACAAGGTAGCTTTGGTGCCTTAAAGAAACGAGTTCAAAGACGAAATTCGTACCTCAAATAGTTTAAGGGTTGGGGACGAATTTCGAGGCAGAGCAATGGGCAGAAATAATAATAAAACGTTGATTTGTTCCCGATAAGAAGCAAAATGGAAATCCAGGGAGGACCACTAATAGTATATACGAAGGTTTTAAAATAAAAACTTTAAAACCCACCACTAATTTTATCCTTTTTCATACACAGAGTATGCGTTTAAGATATTTGTTAAAAATGTTGATAAAATGTCACGGACAGTTTTCCGGACGAAAAGGTTGAGCCCTCAGATCGCACTTGTTGAGAAGTTTCCGAAAGAGCGACTGGGCCGAGACAATCGCCGCTCAACGATTTCCGTGCAGAGATCACTCTTAAAGCAAAGAAGGATATCCTACAATTCAATTTAAACCCCTCCCTGGTTAATGATCCTAAAATTTTTTCCCCGAGTTAGTGCAAAAGTAGCAAAAAGGTAGATCAACAGGTAGCAAACAATGTGTAATTTTGTATGCAAGGATTAACTCAGCCTTCAGCCATCGACATTCTGGAGTGTCCAACCAACTTTAAAACACTTAGGCAATGGTAATATTCTTACCTAGCCCATGTTAATGTGTTGTCAATCTTCTCTGGATCTCGTCAATATCCTTCAACAATCGTGGTGACCACACTTGACTAGTGTACTCCAGTAGTGGGTGCACAGACCTTATAGGCCCAAAACTTTGTGTTAGAATCATATATAACGAGTGTTGCCACACAGCACTGTCCTGTGGAGCACTGGGCTGAAATCATAATTGCTGCCCTACGAATATAGATTATATAGAAATGAATTACAGCATCCATCTCTCACTCGGCCGATCAAATGCGATCTTCAGGACTCAGTTATGTGCCTGATTGACAGTAGATCTGAACGTTTTTCTCATGTTCTTCGCCCCCTACCTGTTCTTGGAGTCGTCCACATTCCGCAAAATAGGACAAATATTTCTATCTCTGTTGTCGTTCATCAACCTAAACACGAAATGGGATTCTGTTATGTCATTCTGCTATTGGCATTGTGTGGCTTCGTATATCAAAGACGCATCTTCCTCGTTGCTAGCGTAACGGGATCCCACGCTGCCCCCAACCCACGATTGTCGTCAACACCACGAGACGGACGTTCCGAGATAAGGTTTGACGTCCAAGAGCCCATCGCGGGCGCGTTCGCGTTGCATCGAGCGTCAAACGTCAAGCAAGCTGTCATGGACACAAAGAATAGAAAAGCCACTTTTCCGACGATTTTGCACATCTGATTATTCCCAGAATTACGTGTCGTCCGTCCGAACGCCGTTTCACGAAACTGGCCCAACGCCCGTTTTCGTGAAACGTTCGCGGAAACAAAGGCTATATTTGGCGGGTGTAATTACCTTGTGTGTGGTGTGAGTGCCCCCATGTTACTAGCTCGTCAAAAGCAACACCTAAGCATTGAAGTTATTTTGTTTTTATTTTTGTTTAGGGATCGACCGATACAGAAAAATACCGATCCGATCCGATACCGATTTCCCCCTCACACACCGATCCGATACAGATCCGATACACCGATACAGATATACCGATACCGATTTTTTTTTAAAAAGTCAATGGGTCAGAAAGTCAAACGCATACTTCATCATTATGAAACTGGTGTGCAAGAAAATTAAATTTCTAATTTTTTTTCTCAGTGGTGGCAGATCTGCAAGTATACCTTTGACTGTAAAAAAAAAAAAAACCCAGAGTACACTGCAGATAGGCCTAAGCCCAAGAAGCCCTGCCCTGATTCTGGCAATGCACACACGTTGAATTCACTAAGCTGCTGTGCAGATGACGTCATGGGATGCAAGTGATGCTATGCAGGAAAGGTTTCTCACAAGCTAGGTGGATAGCCAGCATGCACGGAAGTTGGTCGTATCGGCTAAAATATCGGTAAATAAACACCGATACAGATCCGATACCGATACACAAAAAATACCGATAATATCTGTAAATACCGATACCGATATTAATATCGGTCTATCCCTATTTTTGTTGGTGCTGGATGTAACTGTTCTTCAAAAAGGACGAAATTTGTATGCCAGATAAAAATCATCGAGGTAAGGGACCGGTAACATCATTTATCTCGGGGAGGGGAAAAGAGGGGGGTGATGGATTTTTGGGACCCACGCAAGGGGGGAGGAGGTCAGCATTTTTTAGACCCGTACAGGGTGGGAGGGGCTCACACAAAAACACACCAATCTGGAAAAAAATGTCGTTTTTGGCCCTCAAAAATGACACTTTCAGCAGTCAAAATTCCTAAAAACGTCCTAGCTTCTGGGGGGGGGGGGGGGA
>JAHWFP010158600.1:16180-26734 GCA_023313725.1 Lithobius niger | reverse complement strand
GGCTTCGCCCGGGGATTTGTTTGACCCATGGTTGTTTCCCAGTATTTGCTCGGTGCTGCCTGATCGTTCACTGCAACAGCCAATTTTTCTTTGTGTAACACTCCCCCTTTCCGTCAATCCTCTCCCTCCGGAAAGCAATATCGTAATCAAATAGTGGCTTCAACATAAGCACTGCCCCACCAACGGGCATTCCCCATTCAGGCCCTTCCCCACTCCCATTATCGTGCGAAAAATAACTGTCCTTCGTCCATGACGTCATTCAAGACACGCCTTTGCGATGACCGAGCAGAGCAAATTGTTAGTCGAGGTAACAATGTGCCAATTTCAACTTCTTTTCAGGACGACAACGTCCCAGTTAAAGGCACAGAGATCCTTCCGGTATGTGGTGCGATCCGTTGAGACTAGCGTTTGCAACATTTACACAGGTTAGAGTTAATGTCGCAAAATCATTTTGCATGAAAGAAAATACAAGAAAATTAAATGTGTTGGCAACATTTACATACGTTTGAACTAATGTCGCAAAACTGAGTCATACACGAAAGCCAACAGGGACGCATGTGCCTTTAAATGTTTGGAGTTGTTCGAGTGTTTGGGTTCTCGGCCCCCTCTTCATTTACTATCACGTCATTTCATAGTTCTTAATTCGTTCCACGTTCACTAAGTTCATCAAAAAATAAAAAGAAATAAAAGCGTTGAAAAAATAAAAAGAAATAAAAACGTTGAAAAACTAAAAAACAGTCTCGTTGCCGGTTTGTTTGGCGTATAGCCATCTTGTTTGGTGCATTGTTGAATGCTGCTTGCTCAGTGGACTGTTACCGTCTTACCTTGGATACATAACTAACATTACGTTACGGGATAACTCACTCGCTATACTTACCGCGCAAGCACCGCGACACAACATGTGGCCAGAATTTTAAAGTTTCTCAAATGTGCCACGAGAGCGCTAACTGCCGACAACAGCGGAAGTGACTGAGACTAAAGCTTTAGCGTCGTTACTCTGGCGTCGTTATATGCAGTTTCGGTTTCGACCTTCGACTGCGGAAAGCGAGCTACGAAGCAACGAAACTCAACTAGCGGCTAATTTCATTACAATTTCAGTTTTAGAAATCGTGTAAATTTTAGCGGGACACGCATGGACAAAAATAAAAATGCAATTCTAATGATAAAGAAGATAATTTAGACGAACTGTTTCGAGTTGTACTGCTCTGTGGCCGTGAAGCGACTAAGAGTTGGTGATCACACGTCGCCACCATCTTGGAATTGTGCGGAAGTAGTTGGAGACAACAGTTTGTAGCCAGATGGAGCACCACGTTTTGATTGCGAGTACTCTGGACACTACCGTGGCTAGACTTCGTAGCGAGTGAATAGGGCTTGGTTTTACCTTTGTCTCTTACGAAGTTTCTAGATCCGAGTCACACGCAAACACTGAAATTCGAATGGTAATAATTAACCCCATTCATCGAGAATTTTCAGTTCCACGCTGTTTGTAGCATCAACACTGGCACTTCTATTTGGTTATTACTGAAGTTCTTATTATAGAAGACGAGAGTGGCAAAATGACAAGTGTTGAAAACTGTTAGATCGCTCCGTTGTGGTCGAGGTGTTAGAATGTCGGGTTTTTAAACTCGAAAACTCGTGGTTTGATTCACTAGATCGGATTCGGATTCTACTATCAACGTGTAAAAAGTGGAGAGAATACGTTTGTATTAAAATTTATGAAACCGATATAACCGAGCTGTCATTTTTGAAAATCGGGGTCCCAATAGTGAAGCATTGTGTTCTGACAAAATCGGATGCACTCATCAACATGCGTTTCTTTTCAGATGTTAAAGCGGCGCTCAGTTTAAATGGACTATTGGACTCTTGAAGACAACCTCACCATCGATGAAAAATTGGGGATACAATTTTGGGTATTGGTATCTGTACCAATATCAGCAACCTTTTAAAAATTGGTTCGGTATCGAATAGGATCGGTAAATTCGTATCGGTGCAACCTAAAGCACTGGAAAATCGCTTCAAAATCCGACCTGTTTAATAAAAAAAATATCGTAGTTAGACAGATCTTGAAAGACAGTCCTTTCAAGGGCTGTGACTTACAATACAGTAATACAATATTTCAACTGCCCCAAATACAGGATTGTCGAGATTGTGTCAAATTATAGCATCAGTGCAGGATATAAGTTCGATTTTAGCAGTCTGTGAAGAGTGCACAAAGAGCAAATTCTGCGGTATCACAGACACCGGGGAAAACTGATTACGATTTTGATTTAGGGGCAGCCCTATTCTGAGGCGAATTTGTTACGAGGCATAGGAGGTTCGAGCCCCCATGTTATAGAGGCTTCCCCGAGACCTCAAAAGTCCAACATACCATGGATGCATGGTTGCAGAGACCATGGATGTTGTTTAGTCCTTGGTTTAACTGTAGTATCTAAGACTGTAACTGCAACTTTCTGCGTGGTGCCTAAAGTTCCGTAGAATAGGCACAGTTACACAAAGGATAAAGCAGTGAAACTTATAGGAAATTTAAGGTTTGCAATTTAGTACATTCTTTCAATTATGACATTTTATTCCAATTCGAATTGTACAGCATTGTCTTAGTCTTGGTGGCGGACTTCTATTTCGTGACATCCCCCCCCCCCCCCCTCCCACCCCTAATTTTGATTTTCTTATCAGCGCGTAAAGGGGCCCCAAAGACGTGTGGCCTAATCCCCCAACTACTCAAATCAAACACTGAGTATATTGCAAGGAAAACGACGAATCTAATTAGGTTGTCAGCTGGGTATTAGGTTGTCAGCTGGGTATTAGGTTGTCAGCTGGGTATTAGGTTGTATTACGTTGTCAGCTGGGCTTAGGTTGTCAGCTGGGTCAGTTGAGGTTGTCAGCTGGGTATCCGGGAAAAACGCTCCCGACAAAACGCCCCCTGGAAAAAAATGCCCCCAGGAAAAAACGTCCCTAGGAAAAACCGCCCCCAAACAGGCTAAAATGCCCCAATGGTGGTCATCGTAGCTGAGCCTCAGATTTAAGACGGCTCATCTATACGAGCATTAGTTTGCTTCAGATAACTTAATGCTCCAAGAAATTTATTTAAAAAAAGTATCTTTGCTTATTTACCCTCCGTTTACAATTATTTTTTAGCTACTTTTTTTTCCTCAAACTAAACTTGTTTCACCGTCAAAAACATCCAGAAATTCACAATTGAGCTGATTCATCGTTTTTTTCCCGGGGGCGTTATGTTATGGGCGTTTTTTCCGGGGGCGTTTTGTCTGGGGCGTTTTGTCTGGGGCGTTTTTTCCTAGAACCTGTTAGCTGTATCCAACATTGCGAGGTCAGCATAACAGGTCGGCCTGAAATGTTTGGCCTTGTCGTCTGGACTTTAATGTCATCCTGTATATCAAGCACAGTTGAAATTTAAGTGCTTTTGCATTTTGTCCTGTAGGCAAAACTTTTAAAAAACCCAACTCGTTTGCATTATTTTTCAGTACCACTTAATCATAAAAGCGCTTTAATACCTTACGTGTTCGAATACCTTTTGGAATAAGCCACTAGAAATCATGTGCCGCCATTAAACAATAATAAAACCGAACACGAATTTTGCACTTGTGTGGACTGTGAAACATAAACTTTAAAAAAAACATGAGATCAAATTCTTTTTTTTTTACAACCTTTCCTTTCGTACGTGTGAAAGTGTTAATTTTATAGATCATTGTAAAGGAATTATATTTTAACCAATCACTAGAAAGTATGAGGGCTCTAGCACATACTTAACTGCCGAAAGTTAGCAAACTGTGACCTACTCTAATCATTACAAGAGTCAATTCTGTGCGTCACCCCAGGAATTCTAGATGCCTTTGTCAATCCATCTCAAATTCATCCTAAACGTGGGTGTATTCCATTTCTCTCCTTCCATAATTTATGAAAACCATCATGCGACTAACTATGACTTTTATTTTGATTGGCAATCCCAATAGGTTTAGCATAACAACAGTCGGCGAGGGTAAACATACAGTAACTTCAAGATAAAATACTTGTTAATTCGGTACATGGATACACTGCAATTTCATCAGAAGTAAAAAAAATAATACTGGCTAAACTTGCTAATAACACTATAAAATGTTAAAAGGTAGCAGGTATAGCCTTTCTTAAAAAGCTCAAACTCAAAAAAGGAGGCTGCCTTCTTGATAAAGCTATGTGAAATCATTTGGACGAGTCAAATGCAATCTGTTCAATAAGGGAACCCATTTTTTTTGTATCAATTGTAGTGCTCAGCTTTTTGACGATTTAATGAAGGCAAAAAGCATCTTGATGAACTTGATGTGCTTTAATTTGTCCAAGTGATTTCTGAATTCTTTATGAGATTGTTTGTGCAGCACAGATGCTTCAGGAAGGAAAGGCGGAAGTAATGGTATCATTGCAGTGCTTGGCTATAGAATTGGTTTTAGTGTTGAGTTCACTTCCGTGCTGTGTTTCGAAATTATTATTTTACGTCAGGTCAAATCGGAAGTTCCAAAATAACGTCTATTGCATGCAGAGTATGGAATGCCGTAAATAATATTTGAGGTGTTGAAAGGATCAGCAGTATAGCCAAGTTGTTGCAAGAGTCAGAAGTCACCTAGGTGTTTCTGCAAGGGTATTAGTCTTGATGCTGCAGTCGACTAAGCTCTTGGGGACAGATTCATGAAGTCCTTTAATGTAAGGCAAGGGGAAAAGGAAGGAAAGATAAGTAGAGGACAGATGTAAAGGGGTCCCGGGTGGAAGGGATTGGATGACAAGATGAAACAACAGGCGAAGGAGCAACAATCCAGATGAAGGGCTGGATGAAGTCACGGGGGTTGTGGAGGGGTAGCATTGGGGGTAGAATGTGGAAATTGGGGCGGGGTGAGGAGAAAGGAATTACAAACCTTGCTAAGGCGATTTTGTGATGCCTCCAGCTGCACCAAGCCATTCCCCTCTTTCCACCTCCAGTCCAAATCCTACTCCCAACGCTGCTGCTCTAAAATCTTTGTTACTTCATCGAGCCCTTCATCCTTTGTCTCCTGTTTTCATGCTGACATCCAAGCCCTTTCATCCGCGACCCCACTGAATCTAGCCACTATCCATCTAGCCACTATCCATCCTTCCTTCCTTACATTGAAGGTCTTTGTGAGCCTGTCTCCAAGATTGCCTTACAGTAAGGAATTTATGAACCTGCCTCCAAGTTCTCAACCGACTTCAGTATCAAGCAGAAAAACTAAGGTGACTGTCGGCTCTTGCAACAACCTGACCATACCTGTGATCTTGTCAACACGTCAAGCATTGTGTATGCCATTCCATGTTCAGCATCCAATAGACGTGGCATTGGAACTTCCGGTTTGACGTTACGTACACGAGTTTCATAGTACTGGACGAAAGCAAACTCTTATCACGAACACCAACTCCATAGCCAACCACTTCAGCCATTTTACAGATTTACCCCTTGTTACTGAAACATGTTTGTCATGTTTGTTTGGTGTGTTTGTCATTGTTACATATCAAAAACCAAAACTGGTAAAAGGGGCCGCCAAGTTCCGAATGGTTCGGCCTTTCAAAGGAGTGATATCAACACACCAAAACATTCGCCAAGTTAATCGCACTGCTTAATAGTTCGAAGGCTAAATGAAAACTAGAACGTTGCTACTTTGGGTAGCAATGTTCAAGTTTTAATTTAACGTCCAAAGTATTATTCGGTGCGATTAAGTTGGCAAATGTTTTCGTGTGTTGATATCACTCCTTTGAAGGGCCTAACCATTCGGAACTTGGTGGCCCCTTTTACCAGTTTTTGTGTTTGATATGATATCAGTCTTTTTTTTTTTTAAATTGTGTATTAGACTCAACTCCACTACCGTGCAGATATGTAATAAAGTGGCACGTCAACAAGAAATTGGTTTTCCACAATTTGATACTACCTTTTACATATAGGCCGAACCATTCTCAGCTTAGTCACCTATTTGTAGGTTTTTAGTTTGGTTTTAATTTTGTTGTAATTTGTTTTATTTCTTTAGTTTTGGTGTGTTGATATCACTCCTTTGAAGAGCCGAACCACTCTCAACTTGGTGGCCTCTTCACCAGTTTTTTGCTGTTTATTTTGCTTTGTTTTTAGAGTTGGTTTATGTTTCGTGAATTGGACGTAAATACAATTTCTTTGGCAACGTTGTTTAGAATTATCGTGCTACACTAGTGTGTGTCTAGGCACGCACGTCAGTATACACGTTGTCATTGTCCGAACTTTGGCTGTCCAATGAGAGACGATGCCGACAATACTAACAATGGTTATAACAATATTTTCGTACTTACGCGCCATCCCACACCATCCTCGTTACACCCCTAGACTCCAAACCATCAAAGGTACGCAGTTCGTATCGTACTGCAGCCATTCGTCCAATTTCATAGTTGGAAGCCTTCCCGTTATCTCGGTATCGATGAATAATCACCCTACGGAAATTAACATGGTGATGACCGGACTAGAATTAGCTAGCTAGTTACACATTTTCAACGTTATTGAGGCTCAGATTTTGCATTGAAAGCAGCTTAGCTGGCATTCCTACAAGAGTTAATTTTTGTCAGGTGGGTCATTGCTCTTGATTTCAACACAATTTAAGCTTTTGTACCGCATTATTATTTTTCCCCAAATACCTGAAATGTGCCCAACTATGCTTCAAGATATAAGACACTGACGCTATGGCGCCGCGCTACAATTTTACAACCTCGACAATTGAATTGATGTGATGTTTGTTGTGATGATTGTTGCCTAACTTGGCGCGACACACTAGTGTGTGTCTAGATCATCAAAACATTAAGCACTACATTTTTCAACATTTAACAGATTCCATCCCTCCTCTCCTCCCATTGTGGACTCGTACAAATGACGTTTCACAGCTTCATCAAGATGACAGCCTCCGTGATGAACTTGTGAAACGTCATTTGTACGAGTCCACAATGGGAGGAGAGGATGGATGGAATCTGTTCAATACGGGAACCCATTTTTGAAAAATGTAGTGCTTAATATTTTGGTGATAATAATGAAAGCACTATCCTTGACGATCGCGAATATTTTCTAATTGATATTTCAGAAACAAGGGGTAGATTTAAAGTTGCAATAGTTATTTTCAAGTTTGCCTATTTTTACTTTACTTCTGAAGAAGGTGCAGTGTGTCCACGCACCGAATTAACAAGTATTTTTAATAGTACGAGTTACTGCGTGCAAAGAATTGTCAAGGTAACAACAAAGATTAAGCAAATCCTGGATACAATCCTGGATACAGAAGAATACTTCATTTAAAACAGTATCTGTTTTTTTTTTTATATTTGCATGCACCTAAGTGTAAAATGACAACGAAAAAACTGAGGTGGAAACTTGAATTGTTTAGATACAATTTCATCACGGCCTCCGATAAATACATTGCTTTCACACGCATGAAAGCATGAAAGGAAGAACTAGTTAAGACAGGTAGTAGTTTTACATTCGTGGAGTTCATACCTGGGGAAGATTTTGAAAAAGAATGTGAAAAAAAAATATATCTACAGAAGCTAGAAATATTTGAGGCAGATTAAGTTATTATTTGATTCCCTTTATTGCACTAATCTTAACCTGATGCTGGTGTCTCTTGCGGTTGTGACGTGGTGGCTTGACAGTAGGGCGTGGTGTATTGGTGCTGGACTAATGGTTAGATTTAGGATGGGTTAAGTTAGGTTAGGCATAAGTGTATGGCTTCAGTCCGTGTAGTACTCAACCAAACAAACAAACCTGATGCTTGCTCGCACCTGGAGTAATGTTTTCAGATGCAGGCGAAATTTGGCTTCGTGGTCGTAGACACAACAAACAGAAGTCAGCCTATGACTGGCTATGAAAACACCACGGTAGACATCAAATAAAGAGTAGAATTTTCAGCAGTTTATTCCTGCCTTGATCACCTATCAAATGCAACACTATCATATGATGCTCCCCGCAACACATACAAAAGTTGTAACAAAACGGATTACTACACACATTCTCAAAAACACAAATTCACGAAAATTATTTTGCAAACAAAAACACATCGATTGCTGCACAAATCATGGCAGTCGTCAAGTCTCCATACCAGGTCTCCGACTGCCACGATTTGTGCAGCAATCGTTTTTTTTTTTGGTTTGTAAAATAATTTTCGTGAATTTTGTGTGTTTGGTAAGTGTAGTTACAGCTTTTGAAAGTTTTGTGGGAGCATCATCTCATTGTGTTACCTCATTTGATAGGTGGTCAAGGCAATAACCTGCTGAAAATGTTACTCTTTATTTGATGTCTACCGTGGTTTTTTCATAGCCAGTCAGGGACTGACTTCTGTATTCCTGTCATTGTTTTCAGGTTTGGGCCCCCCATTTCGTCAAAGACATTAGCAAGCTTGAAACTCTGCAGAGGCGTGCACCTAGGTTAGCCTTCGGGTTTCAATATACGTCATATGAAGAACGCCTACGTGCGTTAAAGTTCAGCAATGCAGAACGTCTAGAAGAGGAGACCTACTCGAAACCCACAAAATCTTCCGAGGGTAGCAGGGCCTGGATAAATTTTTTGTTATAGCCTTGGGCGAGAAGTAAACTTGGGTTTATCGTAGGAAACTAACAGGGTAATGTGCGATTTCTTTGCTGTGAAAGCATGCCAAAGATTAGGGGCGCCACAGAATAAACTTCACCTAGAGCTAGTGTGGCCTAGGGAGACGTTTGTCATTTTTGCTGAACTTTGTGGGTCCTGTTTAAAAACACGAGCCCATGCTACGGCTGTATATCACTTATGTAATGTTACATTTTTATTGTAATTTAATGTCACTTAAAGGTGGGATTTGGTATTCTCTAAAACTATATCCACTGGAAAAAAAAAATTGAATTTTGTTGTAAAATTCGATAACGGAAATGCATTTAAGAAAATACAACAAACAACTTTAATTCTTTCACAATACATACAATAATAATGATTATCCTCACTCATAATATTATAAATAAACTTAGCTAAACAAACAACATGAAGATTCACTCAATTTAAGAAAATTTATACACGTCTGTCACGTCTCCATCTCACAGAGATCTCCTCAAGAAACTTGGAATGTTATCGTATGCTTTTGTAGGTCAATCCATTGGAAGAAGAGGGAGGGGGAGGGGAGAAGAAGGGGAGGGGGAGGAAAGGAGGGGTTGAGGAAGGCGATAGAGATTTCCGATATCTTCATCGTTATTAAGGAAAGTTAAACACGCTCACGTGATTATTAACAACTTTCAATGAGAAGGGGGTCAACAATTATGTGATCGCTGTACGTGGTGTCATATTGTGGTTCGATTGTTGTAGTGATTCACTGTACAAGGACTTGCATGGCTCCTGGGTCCGAGTCGGAGGTGGAAATTGGAAGAAAGAGCGGTCAGAAGATGAAACGAAATCATGGAGCAGATTTTTCTGGAAAACACAGAAAAAAAAAACGTATTAAATAGTTGTAAGAAGAGGACCATAGCTCTACCTGAAAGACTGAAAACTCTTTAAAAGACTCAGTTAATATTACCAAGAATTTATAGGGTTTGGAGGAGAATTTTTAACTGTAAAACGCCCCTATTGAAACGCGTCAGGTTCGTCCCTATTAGTTCAGTCTGAGTTTTCAGAGGGCGCCACGTGTTCCATCTGGTATTTTTTTGCTTATTTTTCAGTCCAAATCTAAGGTAAACTAAATTACAACTAAGCTAGGCTAAATAATAATTAAATATAAGCTAGTTTCGTTTCGTTTAGTTTCATTTTAGACTAAAAACTGAGTAGAAATTCCCACATAAAACACGTGGCGCCCTCTATAAACTAAGACTGAACTAATACGAAGGTATCTAAGACGTTTCAGTATGGGTCTCAGTTACAAATTCTCCTCCCCAATCCTATAAATTCTTGATATTATTGATGCTTGTTCAGTGGTTTTCCACCTATAAGGACGGGTTTACGCAATAACTCGCATTTGCATTCTCGCAGCTAGAAGCTAGAAATCACCTAAATTCCAACATGGCGGCTGTTTTAGCTCTGCCAGCACGCTCCGAAACGAGTCAATAATTGAGTGTAGAAGCGATTGGGAAAATTGTTTCGTCAGGAGGAATTCTTTATCTTACTGTCACGAATTATAAGACTGCAAGCATTTGCTCAAACGATGTCGATTTAGCTAATTCAGGTGGCGTTGTTACCATGGTAGCAACACCTTCCCCATCGCAATTAAATTCCAGTTGTGAGAATACAAAAGCAAGTCGATGCACAAACGTGCCCTAAGGATGGGTTTACGTAACGTAAGTTTTCTCGCTCACTAGCTTTTAGGGCTTGTTTACGCAACGACAGTTTTCTCGCTCACTAGCTTTTACTTGATCAATACTAAATCTGATGGCTGCTTCTTGCCTTTACAGGAATATGCGGCTTTGAGTTGCCTATGCGTATTAATAACCATGGCAACGACGCAAGCGCAAATTTTCTCCTCGTGTCTCGTGACACGGCGTACGATGCTTGCAACATTTGAGCGTCGATTTATGACAACAAGAAAACAATTTTTACCGCAGTACAAG
>JAHWFP010158600.1:0-16170 GCA_023313725.1 Lithobius niger | reverse complement strand
AGACCACGGACTGATTTCTGAATGCCGGCATACGATGGTTTGTGTCTGTTTGACAACCCCGCAAAACCAAAATGCTCACCATGTTGGATTTTGAATTCTCGCTGCGAGCAGCTATTTATTTTACCGTCGTCTGATCACTGCTAGAAGCTGATTTTTGAGCGAGAATATAGGAAATAGCATGAAATGACAACAACGTTGTATCAATTGTATCAACGTTGTTGTTTTTTATCCGTGTTGTTAATTGTTATTTATAATACATTTAATTTTTAATGTATTGCGGCATTCATTTAGTAGGAACGGGCAACTAATCGTAAATAAATAACGGTTGACCAGGGACGACGCCAGAATCATTTCAGTGGGGAGGCGGGAGTGGGCCGGCAACTTTAGCCAGGGCGGCGAACCGAAAAATTCTACTTTTACGGTACCCCCTCCAAAAAAAAAATATAAAAGTAAAAATAACACTCTTGCAATTCTTTCTCAGGCCAAACGTTCTTAACTGTTTTCTACACCATTTTTTTTTTTTTTATATTTATAAAACCAGCTGAAAAAAAGATGATTTTACAACTCCCCACAGTAAAACCTGGACTCTATTGATGTGACCTAAAGTCCTTCCTGTCGCTGTGGAAGAAACTAACGTAGTTTTCTTAACACGTTACCAGAATTTTCTTCGTTTATACGTCTGATTTTTATCTGATGGTGGGGGGGGGGGCACCAGGGGGCCGAGCGCTCCCCTCCCCCTCGCCCCCCTTAGCGTCGTCCCTGCGGTTGACTAGCAAATAGCGTTCGGCGAGCGAGAAAGTCTCGTTGCGTAAACGCTTTAGGCCATTGAACCTTTGAACGCTTTAGGCCATAAATTTAAAATAAACACTATTGGAACAACTTTGAATGTGCAAATTGCAAATCATTGGCGATGTCATTGAAAAAAATCAGCAAGACAGTAACAATTTTTCGAAATCCGAATCGAATCGGTTCACAAAGTTCCGGCTTCAGATCCGGTTTAGAATCGGATTCGGTTCACCCCACCTTTAACAGGTCCCGCTTGTCTTGTTCACATACATTCAAAATATCACTTGGATACCCGACTGTTTAATGAAGCTACTTGCCGGATCAGGGTCCTTATTCCGTTCTTTAACGACTTCGCTTTCTTCGTATCTTTGTGGGCATAATTCGCTGTAGCGTGAGCATGCTTCCGCCGGCGCTGTAACCGGAAGTTCCTTTTTGCACTAATAGTTTCTCCCGCCTTAATAATAAGACGAGGTCTTTTGCTCCAACTTTTATTGGCTAGTTGGAGGCAGGGGCCAAATAAGCCCAAAAGCTTCGGAAAAAAATGAAAGACGGCTGGTTTCCATAAAAAAAAAACAAAAAAAACAGCGTAAACAAAAAATTTGTCGTGCTACACTAGCTGTTCTGCAGGGAAGATTGACTGCAGCTTACGTTCGGTGAGTCCACTCAATGCTACTAGCACAGCGACAACATTGCGAGATTTTCGCAAGCTTCATCGGCAGTTACTTTTGAGCTCAGACGTCCCTGACGTCATGACGTTGCTACCCGGTTTGCACCATTTTTAAGTGTTGTTGCCCGACAAGTTCCTGTATAGATTAGCGGTTATTAGCTTGGTTGAAGTAACCCGGCAAAATTTTTTAGATAAAGTACCCAATGATAAACTGTTCTAATAACTTAAAAGAATGATTAACAATGTATCCTATAGCCTACCACGAACATCGTTTGCTGTCTGGCCAAAAAGGGTCGGCATTTGAAAGTAGTGATATCATTCCACCAAGGAAAGACCGCCAAGGTTGCTGGCTGATTAGCTGGACAGTACCGTGAAAACGTTATTGATGCATCTTTCTCTCTACGAGTGGTGGACACTCATTTTTTTAACTTTTAGTTTTTCTTTATCTCTGCACCTTTCCCATACATTTTCCACAAATGAATTTCAGCCGCGTTGGGATTTTTCCCTCAACATGACAAAATATTAAGGCTGGGACGATCAGCTTTTTTCAACCCGACGCAACCCCGAGCCGATCCTTAAACGAAACTAGCCGATTTCTTTCAAATATCGGTAAAGATCAGGATCGGTAATCGGGTCGTCACAGTCTTACAAAATAGTCTTTTGGTTGCTTACAGTCACAGACACATGTCTGCTAGTGAGGCCGGTGATAAATTTATTGTAGGGCCCTGGCCCTTGGCCACATACCCCAAACCAAATACAAAGTAAATAACAACCAGGATAATGAAAGTTTAATGGGGCCATGACCCAAACCCGTACTCCCTACTACAGAAGCTAACCTACGTCTAACTTATTGTTATATCACAATTACCAATGCATCAAATAATTCAACCCGGGTAATAAAAGTTTTATTCGGGCCATGGCCTTGCGCCAAACACCCTGTTACAGTATGTAACTTATTTTAACCTAAGACAAAACTGAACTTCAATGCCTCTTTATCATCAACAATCAATATTTAACAATCGGATGCCTTTAACAATTAGAAACCGCCTCTGTCTCGTTGTTCTATGGCTATTGGTCCCAGAAGCAGAATATTTTCAGCCGGTCTGCGACAAGCTTTTTGCAAACTAAAAACGGTCTGCAGGAAGAGGGAGGTGTCTGCGGATGGCAGGAAGGGTGTGAAGATGGAATTTTGCATTGTGTAAAATTTTGAGTTAGGGCCTTTTGGGTCCATGAACAAGTTTCTTGCTACAACATTTGGTCGAGACCTTTGCAGGTTGTTTTAGCTAAACAACTTGAGAACGACCAAACCTATCGTCATAACAATAGCACCATTCAAAAGCTCTCGAAAAAAACGGTTAAAATGGCGTATTTGAACGTCAAAATCGGTCAATTTTTGGCGAAATTATCGCAAAAAGAAGACAGAAAAAAGGGCAGGATAAATCGTACTGCAACACAGCCAGCCGTACTGCGACGTAGCGTCGCGCGGTGCTCTGATTCTGCTGCAGGGCTCTTGGCCCATTTTGTCACCCTAATGGTTCCTCAACCCCATCCGATTCCTGATTTTTTTTTTTGATAAACCTTGTCCAGACACCCGCGCTACTGCATGCAAAGTTTGGTTTGAATAGTCCTTGTGGTTTTTGCGTGATGCGCGGTCTAAGATTACATTGGAGTGTCTTCATAGCGGAGTTTCGCTCCACTCCAGTAATGAGTAATATAATGTTATTAAAGGAAATGTTGCGATCAGATTTTTATGACTACCAGAAAACGAAACAAGAACTTGTCAGTTATTTAAGGTAAGGTTTAACTGAAGGTTTAAGGTAAGGTAAGGTAAGGTTTAACTGAACCAAAGTCAAAACAAGATAGGAACACGAACAAGCACTCCTGTAAGGTTTCCTGCATAGTGTATATCACAATGTTACTGTTCTGTTTAGTCTACGTGAAACTTTACTGCTGTATTCAAATGTTTTTTTTTTTTTTTTTTTACTGTTATTACTTTTAAACACGGTAAGTAAGCTAACGAGTAGTGCCTGTGTAAGTGTCAGTGTCTGTATGTGTCGTAATTCTGTTCTTGGCTAAACGACAATGCTGATAAATGAGAAAAAAATTAACCCTCACGAATTGTGAACAAAAAGGTGGATGAACGCAAAGGAAACGAGTTGACTGAAGAATACTGCAAATTAAGTAATTAAAAAAAACCAGTACGCGAATTTATGTGAGGTGTGCGTAGCTAACCATTTATCTTATCCACGTTAATTTCAGGTTAGTAGGTACTAAATTTTACCATGAGCGCATAGATGTTTGATATCTACTCATGATTTTACCATTACTCGATAAGCTAAGCACAACCAGACAAAGCAATTCGTTCTTTGTTTAACCGTTTCTAACCCTTTTTTTATGGGCAGTGTTTTTGATTTTTATAATCATTCATTAAGTTTGTTGGGTTTTGCAAAAGTAAGAATCGTCTGCTAGGTAATGCAGTATCTGCGTTGGTTTGTTTTGACTGTTCACAATGACATTACGGACTCTGTGGAATCCAGGGCAATGTCACCCACCCACGCCGATGAAAACTTCCTCCCGGAAATGGCTCCTCCATTGCAGTGTAGCATTGATTGGACCTACCCTACCAACTTAAACGTCTCTTACTATTCTCCATCGAGGATCGTATAAAGAATTGCAGCGTTTCAAGTTGCAGGGAAACAAAAACGGAAAGCATAAACGACATTTTTCTATACAATAAAAAGACAACAGTATTCGAATTAGTGTAAATTCAAAATTACTTAAGGCATGCCTAATTTTGTCGTTTATTTCTGTTTCACGCTGCTTTACCAACAGCAAGTCCTTTGTAGTGCAAGTGCGTTGTTTGTCGGTCTCTTGCTCTGATTTTTTTGGTATTATGACGCAGTTTTCAGATGATATATATTTTTTATTGTTTTTGCTTAAAAACATTGTTGTCCGGAGCATCGTCACGTTGTCTCTGACTGTGTTTGAACTGTAAAACATATGGCTTTTATGAAATTTGATTAGAGTTCTTATTTTTTTACGAATGTTTTTGGGTGGGAAGTATAACCTTCTTTACCGGCATGTTAAAGTATTGCGGAACAGGGTGGCAATAAAAAATAAAGTTACTGCCCAATCGGAGAACACAATGCTTTATTACGTTTAAGAACTAGACCAACGCCATTACTCAACACACGGTAGGGAATTGGAATGTAAGTGATGTGAAGTAGCTGAGATTTCATGAAGTTCGCGGATGAAAATATAGATATCTACCCGGTTTGCAAATCTGATCTAGATATGAGCGCTGAAGATGTAACCTGTTGAGGTTTCTACATGAAGCCGAGAATGTATTACATTGAATATGAACATTTCTCACAAGCATATTCTACTTACGCCAGTTATGCAATTGCACACACTATTTTTGTACCATTTATTTGTGCTTGTGCGTTTAGGCAATTCAGTAGTGTGGGGATATCCCTTCATAATCCCTACAATCCCCACAAGTTTAGTACAATTTAGTACAATATCCCCATTATGGGCCCCCCCCCCCCGGTAGAGGCTCCACACCCCAAAATCCCCATGGGTGCAGAATTCCCACAACCCAAAATTCCCACAGGTGCAGAATGCCCCAAATCCCCACTCCGATGTGTGCTTATGGAATAATATTGTGGTACCGGAAATATCTGGTTTATGTCCTGTTTTTTAATTCATTTGTTCAGCACTTCACTAAAACGGGGCATAAACCGGATATTTCCGGAACAGAAATTTTATTCCACAAGCGCACATCGAAATCCCCACTAATTTTTTAATTTTAATTTTTTTTTTACGGTTCTGTCCGTTTTTAATACATCCTAAACCATGCGCAATGGCTGTTTACCGTGACGTCACCATGAGTTAGCCAATGACGAACGAGAACAACGGCTGTTGGGCCGTCTGATTGGACTAGCCCAATCACGTGATATAAACGTCACAGCAAACAGCCATGGCACATGGTATAGCAAGTTCTCAAGATGGACGTTTTTCTTGCCAGTCCTGACTTATGACTTTCTTGTATTATTTGTAATTGTTTTTACCTGTTATTCTTGAAAATGGCTCTGATATGAGCCGAAACGTCGAGTTTTAATGTATGTTTGTCCACTTTCTGGCTTTTATTTTGTGACATGTGGATACTTCACAGAAATGTCAACCGATTTTGGAGATTTTATACCCGTCGAGGTTTTGGGGGGAGCACATCCGCATCACCAAGCGTGCGTAGGTTGCTATAGCACCGGGTGGCTGTTTCTAAAAGACGATTGAGAAGTTTCAGCACTTTTAGCAAATAAGATTGAGTGACAGCCAGTATCGTGCACAATTAAAACCACGCTACGTTTCGGGAGGACAACCTCCCGTCTTCAGGTAAAAATAAACACTAAAACATTAAAAAAAAATTCGTGGTAGTATACCTGCCGAGTCACCATTCAGGCATGGTCAAGGCCTAAAACTTTAAAATTTTAAAAATATTTAACATACCAATTGATACACCATATTACTATATGGGCTCCCGGAAGTACTACTACTACTACTATACTACTACTACTACTACTAGTACTTCTTCCGGGCGCCCATGTAGTAACATGGTGTATCAATTGGTATGTTAAATATTTTCAAATTTTAAAGTTTCAGGCCTTGACCATGCCTGAATGGTTTGTTTTTATAGACTTCGTGACTCTGCAGATACTGCCATGAATTTTTTTAATGTTCTAGTGTCTATTTTTACCTGAAGACGGGAGGTTGTCCTCCCGAAACGTATAGTGTGGTTTTAATTGTGCAGGATACTGGCTGTCACTCAATCTTATCTAAAAGACGACTCCTTGGAGAGGAATTTTTTTTGACCGAAATTCCACTAACATTTCTACCGTTTTTCTTCAATTGTTGACCATTTTTGATAGTATCAATGAGATCTTTCTGTTGCGACAGATCACTCAGAAATTATTTAGTAAAAACAAGCATACATGATTTAAAATTAAAATTTATACACAATATTATAACGTATATGCAATATATATATAAAGTGGTGGGTTTGAGCGTGGGCCACTCGTTTTTGAATTTGCATAGCGATAAGATGCAGAGAGATTTTCCTCCTTAACAATTTTACGCTCCGACTTCATTTCTACCTTTTGTACCGCCTCGACACACTCCATTTCTGCAAGCATTGTATTCAGCCTTTTAAGAAGTATTTACAGTTTCTTTGAACTTTCGCCATAATTTCTTTTTACAATTTTGTAGTTTACACAATACTATGGGCAATTTCCCCACGTTTGTCTAGCACAAATGTTTCTGCAGAAGCATTCAGTTCCTATAGTTACAGTGCTCGTAGAAATGCATGCCAAAGGCAGTAATCAAATCAACAGAATTTACAAATACTGTTTCCCAATGAGTATCCTGTAAACAAACTCTTGCGGTCGGGATATCCAGTTGAGGTTTAAACTTAATCCTTGGGTTAAGCTCGGTAATAAGAGAAAATGGTGATATCCATCACGAAATAAGGTGAGGGCTACGCAAAATTTAGCCTGAAGGTCGAGGATTAATTTAATACTGAGTAGTTAGCCCCGAGATGTAAAAAGCGGTGATATCCATCTAGTATTAGCGTTATTCCTGAGCTTTAACAACATTGTAACCCAAACATATCGAGGGCTAATTTAGCCAGAAGGTTGAGGTCTAACGGTGGGGATATCCAGTTGAGGGACTAGCTTAACCCTGGATCTGACTAAACCTCGACCTGGGAGTTAGTAGACTGGAGAAAAAAATTGGTGATATCCATGTTGGACTAAGCTCTTTACTCCTTACACCTCGACCTTCAGGCTAAATTAGCTCTGTTAATGTGTTGTTAAAACTCGGGAATAACGCTAATACTAGATGGATATCACTGCCCAGCTCACTGCTAAGTTAGTCCTCTACCTTCAGGCTAAATATTGCTTAGCCCTCAACTTATTTCGTGATGGATATCACCATTTTTCCTTATTACCGAGTTTAGCCAAAAGGTTAACGTTAACCCTCAATTGGATATCCCTATTCCCTACCGATAGGAGTAAAGAGCTAACAAAGCCCCAACTAGTCCAACATGGATATCACCAATTTTTTTCTCCAGCCCACTAACTCCCCGGTCGAAGGTTAGTTACATCCAGGGCTAAGCTAATCCGGGGCTAGTTTAGATCTCAACTGGATATCCCCACCGTTAATGAGTTAAAATCAATTTTTTTTCTGGGATAGCTGGTGGTGAAAAGATGGTTCTGAAAGGTATACTACGTAGATAGTTCTAGATTCAGAAGGATACCACGCAGGGGCGTACTGATGACACAGGAAAACGAGAAAACGTGGGCCTATTGAAATTTTTCTCGTCTCCTTACTTTTCTGCTCTATTTAGTTAACATTGTTCCAAACTAGATTCCTGCTTTGGTTGCATGAATGCTAACATACAGTCAGAAAAAAATTAATAAAAAAAAAACAAATGCAGGTAGGAAAGAAATTAAAACAAATTATGCATGCTTCTGAATTACAGTGTTTTGGCCTATTTAAAAAGTTAAAAATATACAGTCGGGGCTAAAAAAAACCGTTTTACTTTTAAAGAAAACCTGAAAACTGCTCCATTCCCTAACCCTCCCTCACCACCCCCATGATAACTGATTTCTTCGAAATTCCACAAGAGAGGGGCCTACGTTAACCATTTCCAAGGCCTAAATGGCCCTCCCAGTACGCCCCTAATACCATGCAGTGATTACTAGTGCGAAAGTGTTCCGCAACGTGAACATTATAGATAACAGTCATTATCAACTAATAGTAGGTCATTGATTTTTATCCTCACGAATTCGCTCAGTGACCAATTGTAAGACCCCACATTTGAAACGCAATCGAGGAATTTCTGTTGAACACCATCGGTAGCGTTAAAAAGATCTCAATTGATGGCCGACATATTAAAATCGCCAATAATTACATTGACCACTTCCCTGCTAACAGTCGAATTTAAGAAATTACACATGCTAGAAATAGAATTACCACTTTTACCATTAGGGTTATAACCCAGAATGGATCTAATTTTGCCCATTCAAAAAGTAACGCGGTATACCTTTAGCAGAGGAGCACCTAACAATGACAATACAAATAATGTGACAACAAATAAAAAGAACCACCACCACCACCACCACCATCTAATGACCCCCAGTCTCGTTTAAATACACAGTAGGGAAGCTGATGTATTGGCATGGCATCATTTGCCCGACAAAAAAAAACAATGTATGGTGAGTGAAAGTCATCAAAAGCGACTGACCCAACTAAATACCTTAGGATGGATTGATTTTGATGTTTTTGGCACATCGTAACATATCGCTCAGCTTTTGGTTTCAGTTTGTTTGTTTTGTTTGTTTCGGGCTAAAAGGTGCCTTTTCACCTCTAACTCCGAGATGCAGCGCCGTAGAATCGTCAAGCAATATAAAGAAAATAGCCGTAAATAATAAACAAAAAAAAAAAAAAAAACAACGCTTCGCAGCAGCACCGCTAATTTTCATAATTAAGACGAGATCACGTGACCCACATCAGCCTATTGAATGACGAAGAATATGGAACGTGGATGCTGTGATTAGAATATGGGCAACGCTACCGAAATGGTGAACCGGTAGAACATTGTAACAGCAAAGTGATTTTTGTTTTGCTGGCTGAGTAGCTTAAAACCTTACCATACTCAGGTCCAAGAGAAAAGAGAATTTCAGCGCCTATATACCAACAGGACCTACCATTTACATTTTTTTCTACTAAGCAAATAGTTTACAATTTTTACCCCTTCACCTACCCAAAATCGACATGCCAACATTGGTGTCAACGACGTAAAAAAAAAATGGGAGAAAGCGAATGAGAGTTCTGTCGAAAAAAAGGGCGCTTAAGGATTCGCGCTAAGTTTATTTGCCGTTTGTATACTTTGTTTCACATTATGTTTTCAGAAAACTGACTGTATGACGCCATGTTTTCTTCCACTACGAGTGTAAAAAATCCGTAAACAACCCGTTTGTTAACTCTAACAGTAACTATGATAAGTCTACAAGTGTGATATCGACATGTTTTAGCACTCTTAGTGCAAGGAAACGAGTCGTCATCCAGTCAGTTTTCTGAAAACATAATGTGGAACAAATTATGGTCATAACATCAAACGTGCAAGTCAATCCCACAGACTAAAACCTTAAATCAAATAATTAAAAATTACCCATTCAGAAATTTATATCACAATCAAAAACCAAAACTGGTAAAAGGGACCGCCGAGTTCCGAATGGTTCGGCCCTTCAAAGAAGTGATATCAACACACCAAAATATTCGCCGAGTTAATCTCACCGACTAATAGTTCGAAGGTTTAATGAAAACTAGAACATTGTTGCGCAAGATTTCACTTAACCTTCGAACTACTAATCGGTGCGATTAACTTGGCGAATGTTTTGGTGTGTTGATATCACTCCTTGAAGGGCCGAACCATTTGTAACTTGGCGATCCCTTTTACCAGCTGTTACTCGGTGGAAATAACTTGGCTTTTGATTTCACGACTTCAAACGACGAAAAGACTTGTCAGAATCATGAGGACGTTTTGTTTTGGGCAGATAAATATTGTCACACCCAAGATTTGTCAGGTAGATGTGTGTGGCTACGTTCTCTTATGTTGAGACTATTATATGCACCTCTCGTGGTGTGAAGACGAGCACAGAAATGCGTATAATTTTAAGGGTAGATAGCACAGAAACGTGTCGACTAAATATATTTGTCACGCCAGTAATAGAAGCAATATAATTAGTTTTTTTTTTAAAGCAAAATGTTCTGAGAGCACGAGCATTCGTAAACCGTACAACGTTTCGATACCATGAACAATACCGTTTTATAGTGTCCGCGGCCTATCTTGAGTTCTCAGCAGAACGAACACAGAAACCGTAATCGATTGTACGTTTTCAGTAGCAGAGTGCCTTGTTGATATCCAAGATGGTTACAAAAACAATAGCGGCCATCGATTAAAGCCACCCCATCCAGTAAGACGTAGCCGCTCACAAAATACTTGCAGGACTCAACATACACCGTGCACACAAGTAAAGCAGGAATTTTAGCAATACCCAACGTCATTGAAAAACACATAACGAAGTCAAGGAACCAAAGAGAGAAACAAACCAAAGTTTAAGGTGTAGAAACATTTTTTTTTGGAATTTCTCATTGGCAGGGTGTGGAAAAGATGCTCTTGGGCATCACTGTGACACACAAAACATTTCATCACTCTGGGGGTCATGTCTTGAGGCCTTCAAGTTTAACATTCTACGGCAAGGGGTGGAATGGCGAAAAAAGGCAAAATGATGATTTGACCGGTTTTAAATTTAATATTACCATCATCTCATTTGAAACACGGAAAAGACTAAGAAAGATAGGCGTAATTGCCAAAAAAAAACCCATTTTTTTCTGCGCAAAATTATACGTAGTAGTTATGGGCCTAAATTGCGTAAAAAGGCCATTTTGGCTAATTGTCGATGCCAAATTATTCCCAAAGGTTTTAAGAAGAAAAAATTTCTTCCTAATTACAGCATGCTAACGTAGCTTTTGAGAGAATCTAATGAGACAATCTTAAAAATTACATTTTAAAACAGCCAAATCATTATTTTTGCCTTTTTGCCGTTCCGCCCATTACCGTACAATGTTAAACTTGAAGGCCCTTGGGACACCTTTACATTCTACCCTTCTTGCCAGTGCCTCAGCAATCGAAATGGCCTCGGCCGAGTAACTCGTCAAACACCAATCACGAATATGACATGCTTATCAACTACTCGTTGGCCACGTCGTCTGCAAATATGGCAATGATTGCATCAAAATCACGTCATTTTCTACGTTTTTCTGGAGTGGGCTTCGTCTCCCTGTGGCTCTCCGGCACGCGGTGGCATACTGACACACCCAAGGGAGTTGTGGAGGTCGACACTCGAAGTTAAGAGTAAAATGGTGTATCTTGCATCCATCACAAGTCCAGACTTTAAAGGGGGATTGACACCAAATGACAAGCTGCAGCATCTTTAGCCATTAACCGCTATCTAGTTCTGTCTAGCCCTTATTTCAACACGCGAAGAAACACACAAATAAATTTGTTTTTACACAACAAACAAGCCACGTCCCTCCTTAATGATTGAGTGTAAAATTGGTGCGCCCAAGTAGTGTATGTAACCGTCCTGTAACATATTTATCATAACCGTAACAGTCGCCTAGCGTCGGGAACAGGGCAAAAGCTTTTCGGAGGGATCGAACGGGTTACGATGGCAGGTTACGGTAGATGTGTTACATGACGGTCACAGCTTCGAACATGCGGGCGTGTAAAAACGGTAGGCACAGGCTAGGCAGGACAAAGAGTCTGTTACACCACCTTATGTAGTTAACCTATAGTAGGTTAGGTTAGGTGGGCGAGTAAATAGAGCGAGAGAGTGTTCGGTCACTACAGACAGTCTATCACGTTTTCAGTTACGACTCGAAATGTATTACAGGAGTTGCCCCGGTGTTGATGATGGGTTACTACGGAAGAAGAAGCGGAGCACTAGTAGGAGGGGGACATGTCGAAAAAGAAGAAGAAGTAGAGCGATAAAATGAAACGGCCAAGTTCACGACCATGGTCTCGCTATTCCTCTCAGTCAGCGGCATACAAGGACAACCAGTAGTTAAAGGGAGAAGAAAATCTTTCTTCCATCCTCGTACTACAGACCGTCGTTACGAGCATGTCACTGGCCAAGTGGGATACCCAGGCAACTCCCACGAGGAGGCCCATGGTCAACTACAACATGTAAACACATGTAAGAGTTACGCATTGTAGTCGTTGCCCAAATTTTGACCCTCGAATCGTTAGTCGATCGAGGGTTGTTTTTGACTATAGCGCGCAGGTTTTTATGGCGCTAAAAAATAAGTTAAGTCCAAATAGTGCAATCCTATTTCGAACGAAATAGAGGCTTTTACCCTATGGAAAGTAGGGAATGTATCAGTTAATAAATGTGAAATGGCCGAAAGGTAAAAATGTGAGCTTCGAGAAGGATACAAATAAAAAAGACAAATACGATAGGACATGCATCTAGGGTTTATTTCTACGAATGTACAAATCAAGAGCTCTCAGTGAGACTCCTATACATGTAAAAGCTTAAGAGCGTGCAAAAACATAAAAAGTAAGTCATGCGAGGACTAAGAAGAGCCGAATGCTCTTAAAGAGTTCGAACGAGTAATATAAGGAGCATGCAGGACATGTACACAATTCATCACTTCCCAATAGTCAGTCAGTCATAAAAGAGCCTTACAGCTCTGCACACATTCTTGGTCAATGTATGGCTTGGGTGTCTTCAATTTAAAATGTCTCTTCGTGAATCGCACGACTCGCCGGTCGTTAAAATCCTTGGTCATTGGATGAAAAGCCTGTTGTATGCGGGTCATCGGTAGTCCATTCGCCTTGTGATATAGATAGTAAAGACAGTACTGGCCGCATACCGTACTACATGGTCCTTGGTAGGTGTGGAGGTTGTAGTGTTTGAATACAGAGTTTCTTTTGAGGAAACGAAGAATGTTGATGTTTCTCGGTTTCAGACCGTAACTGTCGAAATAATCGACGCTCGATTTAGGACGATCGAAGAAGATGGCTACCCAGTGACTTCCAGGTTGAGACGAAGGGTCCAAATTGACTATATAAGCAGAATGTTCGGCTATTCTGGGTAGTTGGTCCGAAGCAAAAACTCCTCCGAACAAGGGTCCAATTTTCTTGTGACAACTGGCTGCAGTTCTCAGTTGATGGGTTTGCATGTCGTTGTTACTAATGGTCGTAAAGCACGTTTCTAGTTTGATCGATTTCCAAAACGGTTTGATGCACCATGTAGAGCACCAAATTGATGGTTTCTTTAAGAGCTTCTTTGAACGTGACGTCGATGCGAAGAGAGCCTTGTTTAATGAGATTATAGTGGCACTGTCCCTGGCTCTTATCACTAGTCAGGTCGAAGGCGTATAGAGCGTTGGCCGATGGGTACTCGATGTAAGTTATTGGTGGTGGTGAATCCGAAACGAGCTTGTCGGTGGCTTGAAACAAGGAATAATAATTGCGAACGTAAAGACCGTTCGTGTAGTCCGGTTTATATGGAATGGCGGGAATGGTCTTGCCATCGACTTGTAGAGCGAGATAATTCACGTCGTAGTTGGCGAAGTTGTAAGGATTCTTTGTAAAGTCCCCATTGTAGGCACTGTTGGAGACGAGACCGAGAAGACAAAATGAAGGAAGGTTTCCGAGTACCGCGTTGTCCAAGTTTCCTTGGAGACTGCCTTTAGGAATAGTAAACGTCTTCATTTCCACGCGGCGTACTGGATATTTTGCGGGACCGTCTTTCAACGCCTGCGTGAACCCGAGTAGGACAGCTGGTGATGGAGTGACTCGGCGTACAAACAACGTTGCACGAGTGATGTTGACTCGGTAAGTCGGACTAGTTTCGGAGCTCATCAAACAAAATGCATCCTTGCTTCTGGTCAGTTTGAGACGTAGGTCCACGTTGGTTAACAGAAGTCGGTCCTGCTGAAACAGGTCACAGTGTGGTCTTCCATAGAGGTCGATTACATTACTAGCTTTGATACGATTGGTACGTTTTTTCAGACCGTCGTTGGCACCGGTAGGGTCGGCAACATCGAAGGATCCAGCAACGTCTTTTTGCCATAGTTGACTGGTGAGGTGACTAATTCTAGGATCATTCCCATAGGTCAGCAATGTTTCCAAATAACTACGGTACGAGTACCCGTTGTCAGAATTCGATATTTGTTTACCGTTTAAAGTGCAATCGCATTGCGAAAACAGAGAATGAAGAAGTAAATTGATGGGGCCTACTTTATCAGTGTCCGCCAAATCCGTCGATGCACCTTTAACTACTTTACATTGTACGTGTAAGAAAGATTGACTCAAGTCTAAAAGGCAGTCGGCAGCTCCAGGCACTACGAATTCGATCGGGGCGTTGTCAGATAATGTAGCAAGAGGATGATATTCGACTAAAGTGTCATCGTTAACAGTTACTTGTACGGGTGGTGAAGTAAAAAGTTCCAGTTCCTCCTTGGTGCAGGGCACCGAATCACGATCCGGCTTCAATGACATGTCGGTGTAGAATGAAGGGTCCTGTAGTAAGGTAGCGGCCTATATGTACTATCTAGTCAAAAATGTCAGATTTCCTTCTCGGCTGACGGCTGCGTCGCAATACAGGTTGACGGTGGCGGCGGCGTTGTTGTTGTTTAAGGGGTTGACGACGCGGTCGTTTTCTTCCACTTCCGGACTGGCAACATTTCCTCTTCTTCCTCTTTCGACCGGTCCCCACCTGACCTCCCGTTACCGCTGAAACAGCGTCTTGTTTCGCAGCCTGCCATCTGTTCTTAGCAGCCTCCTTAAACGATTGCCCCGTTTCTACCTCATCCAACAATTTACCTCCGCTTCTCAAAGCGTATCTACCCACCCCGAATAAACTCCTTTTAAGAAATGGGACTGCCGAGCGAAATAGACCACTCATAAAATCACCGAAAGCCCCCGAACCTCGTTGTATTCGCCCGCCCGTAAAATAAGGAGCCCCACCTCTTTGCCCAGTACAATAATGATGAACGCAAACGCGAGGATCGATTCCGTGGTAAGGGGAACGCATTTTCAAGAACGGCGTCTAAAGTGTAGCGTCAGGCTAACCTCTCCCGAGTTAAATGGAATGGCTATCCCCATGTCCGACATTATATAGACTCTAATGGTCTCGAAATTAAGACGCGCGAGAGGTTTGTAGTAAGGCTTAGTAAATATTACATTAGTCACATCCCCCTCTCCAATTCTAACCACTCGCAACAAAGGAGCCAAAACATCTCCGACCAAAGTCTCCGCCACTATGTCGCTGTAAATATAAAGAGAATCGAACCCTCCGACCAAGTTAAGCTTTGCTTCCGATGTAACCGATCTATGAAAAAAATGGTCAGCTTTAAACCCTATTCTACTCGACAAAGTCTTGTTGAAACTCACGCTTAGTACTTCCAGAGGAGTAGCTTCATTATCCGGCGATAAAAGGATGGAAGGGAACCGTATGGTCATTACATCTCCGACTTCCCTATATTCGAACCTAGGATATTTAAAGGCGCGTACTCTTTCTCTCATGGCCTGGTTCAAAGTTTTCGCGATTTCGTGTCCCGTTTGATAGTAACCGGGAGGTAAAGTAACGTTGATGGTAGATACAAAAGTGACGTAGGATACCCACCAAGTCCCATCGTTGAATTGTTGGAGAATACTTTCGGTAGTAGCTCTAGTATGGGCCTTTACATCGTCGTAATAACTCTCTCTCAACAACCTATCCGATCTGTCCCAGCCTAAAAACCTGGCTAGACTGTAGGACAAGCACAACTTAGAATCTGGAGGTAGTTTATGTTTAATTTCAACGCGCCTACCAACTTGATCGTAACTGAAAGTGATGGAAGGCATTCCCAACTGATTTTCGATAGTCTTATTTAAAAAGGTTAAAACCTTATCAATCTGGTACGTGAAAAACACAAAATCCTTATTGAAAACTAGATCCAGCTCGGGTTCCACGGTCAGTGTGGTTTCCCCACCAACCGCTTTGTGTCGATTAAGAATCTCGAATTTAGTAGGTTCGGGTATATCGAATTCTTGGTAATTGTACCTGGGAAATTTAACGTAAGTACGGGTCCCGCATTTTAGAGTT
>JAHWFP010158599.1:0-30890 GCA_023313725.1 Lithobius niger | reverse complement strand
CGTGCCTATTTTGTCTTGATCTGATCCGGCCTTTACTGTAGGTGGCTGTGTTTGAACACCACCTTGAACATTACCTTGATGCCGATTTGGGACATATGGTTTCGAATGCTATACTAGGACGACATAAGTTAAAATGCTCTTGGAAATATAGGGCAGTGACACGACGTAGTATATAATTTTACTAGCGGAAGCCCGTGCTACGCACGGGTGGTGTTTGATGCACCGTTAAAAACACTGGGACGATTTCCTTCCTCATGTGTTTTACGGAATCCCGTCTATGTGTTTTTGCGTACCCTGTCTAGCAAACGGTGTTTTTCGTTTGCTTCACTTCCTCATTCAGCGTATCCCTTGTTCCGGAGTCCATACACTTACATTACATATGATTCTTTCCTGCAAAAATGGTTGGAATACGCGTTTGTACATGTGAAATAATACATACACGTTTGTATACCGGCAATAAATAATGACGCCTTTGTACACCTGAAATAAATAAATAGGCATTGGAGACATTGTAAGGGAGGATTAAACAAACGAAGCTTCAATAATGAGTAAGAAGGCGAGCGGGCTCATTCTTCTCACGGTAGCAAAGAAAAAGGGCGAGCGACCGACAATGAAAACGGATATGTACTCTATCAATTACTTGCGGCCGTCTTGTGGCGGCCGTCTCGTTGCCGTCCTTCCTACACGACAACTCGATTAAGAAACGAAGCTTCAACAATCAGTAAGAGGGCGAGCGGGCTCATTCTTTCCACGGTAGCAAAGAAAAAGGGCGAGCGACCGACAATGAAAACGGATATGTGCTCTATCAATTGCTTGCGGCCGTCTTGTGGCGGCCGTCTTGTGGCCGTCTCGTTGCCGTCCATCCTACGCGACAACTCGATTTTATTAATAAAGATAGTGGAGCCAGTTCATGGGTTAGCTGCAAAGTGCACTGGTGTGGGGAAAAGAAGAGCGTCTTACTGAAGCCAATGCTATTAGACTGGATTTCTTAGGCCTAAAACGCGCGATTTTTGTCGATTTGTTGGCAGTTGCTGACATTTTTAAGCAAGTGGAATCTTTATTTTCCAATTACAACCAAAGCAGCATAAGGGATTGGAGAAAACAACGGTTTTTTAAGCCTTACGAAATCCACTCTCAAAGCACTGGCTTGACTAGATGTGCCGTTGTTTAACCCACCATTTCAATCTAGTGCACCTTGCAGGTATCTCTCTTGTAGCAATATGACGTCACTTGACGCTGCTCTATTGTCTGACTTTTTTGGCGGAAGCTGTCTTTTTTTCTGGTTTCAAACTGAGAGACAGTGGTCGATTGCAACTGTGAATATTGGACAAATGCAGTGTACGGCAGTTATTCCAGTTTAATATCCAACCTTCAACAGGTATTACTAAGTTTAATACAAGGGGGGGGGGGATTGAAGCTTAATGGCGCGTCGACAGCTAGGTCATTAGCGCCTCAATACAAGGAAATGGCACCTTTGCGTCATTGCTACATACTAAATCGGCCTATTGATTTATGCTGTATGCTTGCTGCTTCACATGCTTTGCTTCGAGTGTACCATTTCCGTCGAAGGTTGTCGTTGAACAGACACTAAGGGCCAATCACTGCCCCACTCGTGTAAAAGTGAATTTAGAAAACATAAAGTAAATAAATAAAAAGAAGAATTCTGAAAAACCACAGTAAACCACTGCAAGGAAATGAAACGCACGGTGTTAATGTCACATGTCGGCTATCATTTGCTTTAAACCTAACGCGTAAAGCATTAGTAAACGGGTGCACGGGTAGCTGCGAGCACTGGGGTGTCAGAATCGATAGGTACCCTGGTTCCAGCTGTACATCTCTGGCTTTTTACAGACTCGGGTTCGATCCTGGTGATGGGAAGTGTATATGTTCGGGCTTATCTCCGGTTGTTTCCCGCCCGTTGCACGAGTGTTTCCTCCAGGTTCTCCGGTTTCCTCCCTCATGTGGCAAAAAAACAACTGCCATAATGGTGGTACCTCTTCCACTTAACATCTGCCGAATTTGGGTGGGTGGATACCGCGTGCATCGTCTCCATGATAAATTATGATCGTCAGCCAAATATCGCCTACGCGTTCGGAGTTTCGGAAGTCGAATGCTGTACGAATGGGAAGGATTTATTCTTACAGATCAAAGAATAAAATTTGTAAGGTATACTTTCCTAAAAAAAAAAAAAATCATAAAGTCCGGTGGTAAAATGGCGGACCCACCCTGTCTAAAGGGGGTCCTGGAGGTAAAGGGGGTCTAAACTACTAGAAAAAAAACTGTTACATAATTTGTGAACACTCCCTAATTGTTCGTTGGGAGAATTTGGTTAAAGAAAGGAGAATTTGGTTTTTTAATCAGCCAAATAGCACTGTTTCAGTTAGCACGTGATGGCTTGTTTCTAAACAGCTATTTTAGGTACACTAAACTAAACTAGAAAAGGCACTTGTTCACCTAGAAAGCTATGATTTGACCCTATTCCCATGATTTTAGGTGGTGTAGTTTGACCTGGAGAGACAAGGACAAGAAGCTGTCTATTTGACCCCTCTCTGGATCTCGAATTTAGCTGTGCCGAATTTCAAAATTTTTGGAGTGTTGACAGGCTTTGATTAGTCGAGGCTAGATTCCAAATTTGGTTAACAAATGTTGATTTTGGACGGAGTTATGAGCTCTCAGAGTTGAAAGTTTAACACAGGGACCCAAGGCTGACCCTTACTAACACCGGCTATCGCGAGTGTCAATACGCAAATACGGAAAAATAAATTCCTGTTTATCCTAGGTTCATAAAGCACAGACTGTAAGCAGCTGACACTTTTGGGAAGTGTATTGCGCGATTCTATGACATGATGCATTACACTACGTATACACGTGCTATGCAGAAGTGAATTTCTAATCCGTGTGCGAGGTAAACCGTACACTGAATAACGTAGATGAGTTACCGGCAAAATGTTTCTTGCCGAGTTACGTAAATATATGCTCAAGTGATCCGATCCATCTAAAATACCGCTCAGGCAGCTCGGTCAATCCCTTTCTGTATTGATTACAACCGCAGGTTAGTAAGCTCCCAGAGAGTTTCTGGCTTTATCTACAAAGCGTGGCTCCCGTTCTGAGTCTCAACTTTCACCTTATTCCATCCGTCACTCTTGCGTAATGGCAGTGTTTCTTCTTCTTTTGTATTTTGTTCTTTTCCTTCTTGGTCTTCTGCTTTTTCTTCTTCTTGGTCTTCTGCTTCTTCTCCTTCTTGGTCTGCTGCTTTTTCTTCTCTTCGTTATTGGTCTCGCCTTCTTCTTGGTCTTCTGCTTCTTCTTCTTCTTGGTCTTCTGCTTCTTCTCCTTCTTGTTCTGCTGCTTTTTCTTCTCTTCGTTATTGGTCGCGCCTTCTTCTGGGTCTTCTGCTTCTTCTTCTTCTGGGTCTTCTGCTTCTTCTTCTTCTTGGTCTTCTGCTTCTTCTCCTTCTTGTTCTGCTGCTTTTTCTTCTCTTCGTTATTGGTCGCGCCTTCTTCTGGGTCTTCTGCTTCTTCTTCTTCTGGGTCTTCTGCTTCTTCTTCTTCTTGGTCTTCTGCTTCTTCTCCTTCTTGTTCTGCTGCTTTTTCTTCTCTTCGTTATTGGTCGCGCCTTCTTCTGGGTCTTCTGCTTCTTCTTCTTCTGGGTCTTCTGCTTCTTCTTCTTCTTGGTCTTCTGCTTCTTCTCCTTCTTGTTCTGCTGCTTTTTCTTCTCTTCGTTATTGGTCGCGCCTTCTTCTGGGTCTTCTGCTTCTTCTTCTTCTGGGTCTTCTGCTTCTTCTTCTTCTTGGTCTTCTGCTTCTTCTCCTTCTTGTTCTGCTGCTTTTTCTTCTCTTCGTTATTGGTCGCGCCTTCTTCTGGGTCTTCTGCTTCTTCTTCTTCTGGGTCTTCTGCTTCTTCTTCTTCTTGGTCTTCTGCTTCTTCTCCTTCTTGTTCTGCTGCTTTTTCTTCTCTTCGTTATTGGTCGCGCCTTCTTCTGGGTCTTCTGCTTCTTCTTCTTCTGGGTCTTCTGCTTCTTCTTCTTCTTGGTCTTCTGCTTCTTCTCCTTCTTGTTCTGCTGCTTTTTCTTCTCTTCGTTATTGGTCGCGCCTTCTTCTGGGTCTTCTGCTTCTTCTTCTTCTGGGTCTTCTGCTTCTTCTTCTTCTTGGTCTTCTGCTTCTTCTCCTTCTTGTTCTGCTGCTTTTTCTTCTCTTCGTTATTGGTCGCGCCTTCTTCTGGGTCTTCTGCTTCTTCTTCTTCTGGGTCTTCTGCTTCTTCTTCTTCTTGGTCTTCTGCTTCTTCTCCTTCTTGTTCTGCTGCTTTTTCTTCTCTTCGTTATTGGTCGCGCCTTCTTCTGGGTCTTCTGCTTCTTCTTCTTCTGGGTCTTCTGCTTCTTCTTCTTCTTGGTCTTCTGCTTCTTCTCCTTCTTGTTCTGCTGCTTTTTCTTCTCTTCGTTATTGGTCGCGCCTTCTTCTGGGTCTTCTGCTTCTTCTTCTTCTGGGTCTTCTGCTTCTTCTTCTTCTTGGTCTTCTGCTTCTTCTCCTTCTTGTTCTGCTGCTTTTTCTTCTCTTCGTTATTGGTCGCGCCTTCTTCTGGGTCTTCTGCTTCTTCTTCTTCTGGGTCTTCTGCTTCTTCTTCTTCTTGGTCTTCTGCTTCTTCTCCTTCTTGTTCTGCTGCTTTTTCTTCTCTTCGTTATTGGTCGCGCCTTCTTCTGGGTCTTCTGCTTCTTCTTCTTCTGGGTCTTCTGCTTCTTCTTCTTCTTGGTCTTCTGCTTCTTCTCCTTCTTGTTCTGCTGCTTTTTCTTCTCTTCGTTATTGGTCGCGCCTTCTTCTGGGTCTTCTGCTTCTTCTTCTTCTGGGTCTTCTGCTTCTTCTTCTTCTTGGTCTTCTGCTTCTTCTCCTTCTTGTTCTGCTGCTTTTTCTTCTCTTCGTTATTGGTCGCGCCTTCTTCTGGGTCTTCTGCTTCTTCTTCTTCTGGGTCTTCTGCTTCTTCTTCTTCTTGGTCTTCTGCTTCTTCTCCTTCTTGTTCTGCTGCTTTTTCTTCTCTTCGTTATTGGTCGCGCCTTCTTCTGGGTCTTCTGCTTCTTCTTCTTCTGGGTCTTCTGCTTCTTCTTCTTCTTGGTCTTCTGCTTCTTCTCCTTCTTGTTCTGCTGCTTTTTCTTCTCTTCGTTATTGGTCGCGCCTTCTTCTGGGTCTTCTGCTTCTTCTTCTTCTGGGTCTTCTGCTTCTTCTTCTTCTTGGTCTTCTGCTTCTTCTCCTTCTTGTTCTGCTGCTTTTTCTTCTCTTCGTTATTGGTCGCGCCTTCTTCTGGGTCTTCTGCTTCTTCTTCTTCTGGGTCTTCTGCTTCTTCTTCTTCTTGGTCTTCTGCTTCTTCTCCTTCTTGTTCTGCTGCTTTTTCTTCTCTTCGTTATTGGTCGCGCCTTCTTCTGGGTCTTCTGCTTCTTCTTCTTCTGGGTCTTCTGCTTCTTCTTCTTCTTGGTCTTCTGCTTCTTCTCCTTCTTGTTCTGCTGCTTTTTCTTCTCTTCGTTATTGGTCGCGCCTTCTTCTGGGTCTTCTGCTTCTTCTTCTTCTGGGTCTTCTGCTTCTTCTTCTTCTTGGTCTTCTGCTTCTTCTCCTTCTTGTTCTGCTGCTTTTTCTTCTCTTCGTTATTGGTCGCGCCTTCTTCTGGGTCTTCTGCTTCTTCTTCTTCTGGGTCTTCTGCTTCTTCTTCTTCTTGGTCTTCTGCTTCTTCTCCTTCTTGTTCTGCTGCTTTTTCTTCTCTTCGTTATTGGTCGCGCCTTCTTCTGGGTCTTCTGCTTCTTCTTCTTCTGGGTCTTCTGCTTCTTCTTCTTCTTGGTCTTCTGCTTCTTCTCCTTCTTGTTCTGCTGCTTTTTCTTCTCTTCGTTATTGGTCGCGCCTTCTTCTGGGTCTTCTGCTTCTTCTTCTTCTGGGTCTTCTGCTTCTTCTTCTTCTTGGTCTTCTGCTTCTTCTCCTTCTTGTTCTGCTGCTTTTTCTTCTCTTCGTTATTGGTCGCGCCTTCTTCTGGGTCTTCTGCTTCTTCTTCTTCTGGGTCTTCTGCTTCTTCTTCTTCTTGGTCTTCTGCTTCTTCTCCTTCTTGTTCTGCTGCTTTTTCTTCTCTTCGTTATTGGTCGCGCCTTCTTCTGGGTCTTCTGCTTCTTCTTCTTCTGGGTCTTCTGCTTCTTCTTCTTCTTGGTCTTCTGCTTCTTCTCCTTCTTGTTCTGCTGCTTTTTCTTCTCTTCGTTATTGGTCGCGCCTTCTTCTGGGTCTTCTGCTTCTTCTTCTTCTGGGTCTTCTGCTTCTTCTTCTTCTTGGTCTTCTGCTTCTTCTCCTTCTTGTTCTGCTGCTTTTTCTTCTCTTCGTTATTGGTCGCGCCTTCTTCTGGGTCTTCTGCTTCTTCTTCTTCTGGGTCTTCTGCTTCTTCTTCTTCTTGGTCTTCTGCTTCTTCTCCTTCTTGTTCTGCTGCTTTTTCTTCTCTTCGTTATTGGTCGCGCCTTCTTCTGGGTCTTCTGCTTCTTCTTCTTCTGGGTCTTCTGCTTCTTCTTCTTCTTGGTCTTCTGCTTCTTCTCCTTCTTGTTCTGCTGCTTTTTCTTCTCTTCGTTATTGGTCGCGCCTTCTTCTGGGTCTTCTGCTTCTTCTTCTTCTGGGTCTTCTGCTTCTTCTTCTTCTTGGTCTTCTGCTTCTTCTCCTTCTTGTTCTGCTGCTTTTTCTTCTCTTCGTTATTGGTCGCGCCTTCTTCTGGGTCTTCTGCTTCTTCTTCTTCTGGGTCTTCTGCTTCTTCTTCTTCTTGGTCTTCTGCTTCTTCTCCTTCTTGTTCTGCTGCTTTTTCTTCTCTTCGTTATTGGTCGCGCCTTCTTCTGGGTCTTCTGCTTCTTCTTCTTCTGGGTCTTCTGCTTCTTCTTCTTCTTGGTCTTCTGCTTCTTCTCCTTCTTGTTCTGCTGCTTTTTCTTCTCTTCGTTATTGGTCGCGCCTTCTTCTGGGTCTTCTGCTTCTTCTTCTTCTGGGTCTTCTGCTTCTTCTTCTTCTTGGTCTTCTGCTTCTTCTCCTTCTTGTTCTGCTGCTTTTTCTTCTCTTCGTTATTGGTCGCGCCTTCTTCTGGGTCTTCTGCTTCTTCTTCTTCTGGGTCTTCTGCTTCTTCTTCTTCTTGGTCTTCTGCTTCTTCTCCTTCTTGTTCTGCTGCTTTTTCTTCTCTTCGTTATTGGTCGCGCCTTCTTCTGGGTCTTCTGCTTCTTCTTCTTCTGGGTCTTCTGCTTCTTCTTCTTCTTGGTCTTCTGCTTCTTCTCCTTCTTGTTCTGCTGCTTTTTCTTCTCTTCGTTATTGGTCGCGCCTTCTTCTGGGTCTTCTGCTTCTTCTTCTTCTGGGTCTTCTGCTTCTTCTTCTTCTTGGTCTTCTGCTTCTTCTCCTTCTTGTTCTGCTGCTTTTTCTTCTCTTCGTTATTGGTCGCGCCTTCTTCTGGGTCTTCTGCTTCTTCTTCTTCTGGGTCTTCTGCTTCTTCTTCTTCTTGGTCTTCTGCTTCTTCTCCTTCTTGGTCTGCTGCTTTTTTCTTTCTTTTTTATTGGTCTCGCCTTCTTCTTGGTCTTCTGCTTCTTCTTCTTGGTCGTCTGTATTTGAAATTTGAATACCATCGTGTCTCCGGTACCTAGCATGTCTTTCGCTGCCGTTGGTGATTCCAAAGAGCACTTTGCACCTTGAACGACGATGTTCTGGTTTGTGATTTTAAACTAGCCTGAGTGAGCCTCAACCCAACTTGATTGTTTGTATTTTGCAGCCCTTTCCTCTTTTTTCATCCGATGAAGTTTTTTTGTTGTGGATAGTAAAATGGTATTGGCTTTTTCTGAAGTGCTAAGGGAGTGAACGATAAGTTCCGAGCCAAGCCCAATTCTTATTCACTCCTTACTGCATAGCTTGGGGACTATACACATAGCATCTCATATTAGGCATCGGCATCAAGTTTTCCCTCGAACCAACCGGGGGTTAGCTCTGGAGAGACAGCTTGCAGGTTGCCACTCCAACACCAACTAAAGATTCGTCCCAAGCGGGCCTGGTTTTATACCCGCCAGCAAGGATTTACGTCACGTGACTGGGTAACAGGTGCGAGCCGGTTCCAACTGCTTGAATAGTGGAGCAGGCTCGCTACCCAGCTGTTGGCGCTCTTCCAATTCCCGCATTTTGGCGTTTTGGCGGTTATTGGGAGAGCATACAAGCAGCGCATGTAACTGCAAGGCGCACCGTGAAGTGGCGCCTTACTATAGGTGTATAGCGTGTTACATTTTCTTTGTAATTGTTCACTGGCAAAGACAACAGGAGTTTTTTCATCAGTTGAAAAAGATAGTCTGCTGCTTCTTTTTGGCCTTCATCGTCTTCTTAGTCTCCTCCTCCTTCTTCTTCATTTTCTTCTTATTTCTTCTTTGATGCTCCACTTTCTCCTTAGTCTTTTTATTCTTAGACATTTCCTTCTTCTGTATGTTACCCCACAACGTGTCCTCTTCCTCTTCCTCTTGTATTCTTCTTCACATAATCGTAATACTCTTCTCTTTCTCGTTCTATCTTTCCTATGCCTCATTTACGTACAAACGACATTACTGAACATGCGCCACTGGATACAGCTAACGTTGGCCTCTCCTCCTCAATTCCGCGCAAGGCGTACGGTAATGGTAATCACGGAACGGAATTCCCGGGAGTACAAGTTTTACAAGCTTCTTCTTGACGAAGCCAATCTCGTGTTTGCCAGCAGAACATCCAATCCATCAGCCTGGCTGAACTTTTCTTCGCCTCATTCTCCCAGTGCTTCATGTCAAGTTTCCATCCCATGCAAGCTATATGCCCATCGTAATCGGATGCAAAACTGCCTCGCAGAGCGGTCTTGAAAATCGCAAGAAAGCGAAACCCTCAACAACAACAACAGCATCGTTCAAATACCTAAAACAGGAGTGCATAAAGACAAGGAGTTAGGCACTCATCTACAATGAATGTAGACGAGTTCCTAACTCCTTGTCTTTATGCACTCCTGTTTAGGTATTTGAGCTATGCTGTTGTTGTTGCGGAAGATATCACTAACATGAGGGTTTTGCAACACAACAACATAGTTCAAATACCTAAAACAGGAGTGCATAAAGACAAGGAGGTAGGAACTCACCTACATTCATTGTAAACTGGCGAACGACTGAATAGATGTAATCGTACATTTAACTTTGAAAATGCTATCCTAGTTTTAACTCAGTTTAACATCAGAGGCATCCAAAATCTATCTGTCAACATCAGACGCACCCTAAATCGGCGTATCATCGCGTCATCATCTTTGTAAAATTTCTTACGAGTACGGTTCGTTTCGAGGTTCATAGGTTGGCAACGTCGAGCACTATAATCCGTTCAACATTGAACAGGAAACAACGAAGAAATCAAGTCAACTGGTACAGAAAACGGATTGAATTTACGCTCATCGTGTAAATTCTTTACAATTTATAAATAATTTTTCGGACTACCCAAGTCAAGTCGAATTAAAGTCAGGGGAATTAGACATAATAAATAGTTGGGATGTCGTGTATTGGACTTAACTCCACCAAGTCCATTATGGGAGAAATTCCACTAACGATAAATTCATTGCAGAACTGGAGTGAAATCGCACCCCTCACTAGTACGTAAACACTAACGGCATCAAGTTCAAATACCGTAAATCGCCTATCAAACGCCCATGGGCTGTTAAAATTAATTCGTTAAAAAAGGGGGTGGGCCGTAACAAAGTTATAATTCATTTTTCGAATCTTACTTCAGTCCAGGGAGGGTATTTAGGCCTAACTTCATCACGAAAAATTTATGCGATCGTTTATGCGATCATTCACGTGTCAAGGTTGCCAGAGATCCTTACACATAAAAATATCGAAATTATCGACCGAATCTACTGAATATCTACTGAATAGGACCTCGTCAGACATGCACGAATTGAAGAAAATGAAAAACCGCAAATCCAACAGTCAACAAGATACGTGATAATGTTTGGTCTACGGTTATAAAAAATAATAATAATAATAATTGTTTGTACGGCTGATTCCTCCCCCCTCCAAGTAAAGTTACATGGCTCGTTAAAATTAAAAGTTTCGTTTATTTTTTATCACAGCTTCTGATTACAGGGAACGAAATATCCCCCCAAAAAAACTCTTGTCCACAATGGTACCTCCGGTATCAGTATAGCGAAAAGGCGGAGCTCCATTCATGCTGTAGAGCACTCAAAAAGTTCGTTTTTCGAAGTGAAACCGGAAGTTCACGTTTTATAACTGCTTTCGCGTAGAGACTGTGACAAACCGCCAATATTTAAAAAAAAAAAAGGGGGGTAATGTGGCCAATTGCAATATATTTATCGACTTTTATCGACATAACAGAACTTTATTGACTTTTAACGACTTGGAAAAATAATAACGACCAATTCGATAATTATCGACCAACTGGTAAGCCTGTTCACGTGTACACGTGATTTGGCTTCGCTGTAGTATTAACTCAATCCCTTTATTCTTATTATTCAGGAAGTTAAGTATATTAGTTTGCTAGTCTATTTAGTTTATTTAATGTATGTAGCTTTTAGCTAATTTTGGTGCAGAAAAACCACGATTTTAAGGAGATAAAACATTGATTTCCTTGAATGTATGAAGCTTTTAGTTAATTCGAGCAGAAAAATTACGATCTGAAATGCTTTAAGGACAGAAACGTGAAATAACCAACTTGTAGCCCTAAGTGTAACTACGTAATTTGACGATTTATTACCTTAAAGCATTTTAAGGGAAGGGGTGGGGGAGCGTGGGCCGTTGCTTTGCCAGGGCTGTTAATAGGCAGATTTACGGTAATTGGCTTTCAATGGCGCCTTGTTGTTGGCGGTAAGTGTACAGTTAAGTTAGAATGCATATACATCAGTGTGTGGGCGAAGTCTAGCAACTGCTTCTTTATCTCAAAACATTAAACCGGTGTTTTCTGGTGTGGAATATTAATGATACTAATGCGACCGATGGAAAATTGGGCAGATCGCGGGTGTTTTCTGAGTTGACAACAAAAAGACTTATTTTAGTGGAGTGGGCAAAGAAATTTAACACGAAAAAGACGCCAAAAATCAATGCTTTCAGGTTAATTAGCTTACTTTTTAACTTTTTTTTGCCAAGAAGTTAAGGGACTAGTCAATATTGATGGCCGGTGGGTGGGGGAAATGAAAATGTGACCACCAAATTTTCGATGACCCCTCTCGAGACCCTGAAAAAACCTTGACCCCCCCCCCCCGGGGGCCAAAGGGGGGGGGGGGGGGGGGCGCGGCCCCGAAAAAAAAAGATGCACTTTTCGTGTACCTATTGAGACACTCTGCAGAGGATTCCTGCAGCCAAGATTAGTGCTGTAGCCAAATTAAGTAAGTAGCTCTCCACATCGACAGTTACCATTACTTATAAGGAAACTTGTCTCGTTTTTTAACGAAAAGACATGTTGGGTTAAAAATGTTCTACAAAATGTTCCTTACACTCATCTCTTGTCGAGATTCATACATTAAGTATGATGAACACTCTGTTTGCCCATCCCGTAACATAGTCAGCACCTGAAAGGCAGAAGTAGCCAAGAAACCTGGTGCCAAGGCTTTTCTACAAAGTTCTTTGCAAAAACTATACACGTGCAGTAATGGTGCTAATATCTGCAAAACCCTGTAAACACTCGCTTTATGGTAGGACTGCCCGCCAGAAGCTGAGGCGTTTTAAGAAATTTTGACTGCTGAAAGTGCCATTTTTGAGGTCCAAAAATGGCTTTTTCTTCCAGTTGGTCATTGTGTTTATGACCCCCCCCCCACCCCTTGACGGGCCCTGAAAAATTTAACCTCGAAAGGGTGGAAAAACTTCATGACCCACCCCCCTCCCCCGGCGATAAATAATGACCGATCCCTAAGCTTGAGTGATGTCGGTTCGGACCACAAACTTAGCAGCCATTCGATAATACTACTTTCAGCAGCGAAAACTTAAAGGGCATCCGTTTCGTCTTTAGGGATTTTAGTATGACATGCATCTAGTAAATTTACGACTTGGATGGTAACTTATATCTAAACCGGTCCAAAGGTTGTTTTGTTTTTTCATAAGATTTTCATAACAAAGACGTTTCACATGAAACTCAGTAGCGCACTTATTTTTCTCCCGCTGAGTGGATTGAACAACACATTTTCGCTTTCTGCGCCATTAAACTTTTCCCAAAATGTATTGTTACCGTCTTTTTCATGAGCGCAGCCGAAACCTTCGGCACAGCATAACGTGGAAAAGAAGCCGATGACGATGACGAAGACAACTGCAACAAATCAAACGAAAAAGTAAAAGAGAGGAGAACCGTCCAGATAGACAGAAAAATAAGTTGGGAATTGCACGCCAAGCGACATACGTGCACAAAAAAATAAAAAAGAAGAAGAAGACACCCGCCGCCCCTTCATCAACGCTTGACAAGTTCATATTTTCCCGCTGGTTTGGCTAACAGCCAACGTGTTTTGGGGGAAGAAAAAAAGAAGATGTCTGCTGCCCCCTCTTGTCCAGATTAATCTTTTCCTCTAAGGATGAAGGAAAAAGAAACGACGATGTCTTAGTGGCGGTGGCTTTTGTCTCAATTCAGAAGAAAACCAAACTCTTCTATTGCATCTCCGAGGTGGGGGCGAGACGTCGAACAACGCTTCTCCTTTCTATTTTTAGCCTCGTGTCAGTGGGAAAATTGGAAGCAGACAGACAGTCACCTTGCGAACAAAAGGATCCCCCCCTTTTCTAATCAAGCCTTGTTTTTAGGGCTGACAAAACGTCTTTGTGTTGAGCAGCGTCACAGTTTCGCGGCTGTGAACCTTTACGATATTTAGTCGGAAACTTGTACAATGGAAACGACGTCGATCGAATGCAGTGCCGCCGTCATAATCAAGGGGGAATTCGGTGGCGATTAGCTGTACTCTTGGTCTTTTCGAACAGTTTTAATCGAAGAACAAAGAGCGAGATGCATTGCTTGCCGCAGCCTATTTTACGTAATTCAAACTGTGCTGAAGCAAATTCACAGAGCTTTGTTGTCGGGGGTGATTTTTACTTAGGGGAGACTGAGGGAGGGACAATGGTTGTTTGTTAGCTGTCCAATGTTTGGGCGGTTGGCAAAATTAAGTTTTTAAGTTGTATTGGAAAACTAATTGGTTGGAAATGTTCTACTCGAAATTAAATTTTGCATGTATGAAGGTGGCATGTGACTTAACCTATAGAAAATGATCAGGATCGGTGCATCCGTTGGCGTGGTGGTACCTTTTGAATGAAAATGTCACAACTGTTGCAGGAATGAAGACAACGAACCAATCTCGGCCAATCGTATCCACGAAAACTTCGCGACAATTTCTGGCAATGAAATTGCATGAAACTCAGCCGGAGCGCCGTTTAACTTCAAACTATAACCCCAGGTCATCAATACACTATATTTTACAAAAATTGAAATTGAGGAAAAACATACAGACAGGCTGTAAAGCGAAAAATGTTGTAATGGCAAAACACAAATTTAGAAAACATTCTGCGAGTTTCGATGAAAGTCAGGATTACACTACTCCATTTTTTTTTTAACTTTCCCAATGTCTCTGTCAGTGCCGCAGCTAGTTTTCTCCAAGGAGGGATGCAAGGACATAGGGCCCCCAACTCAACAAGTAAACAAATTTAGGGGCAAAGTAACTCCCAAGCTCAACCAAAATGTAGTGAATTTTGTCTGATTTGGGCCTCCAACTGACGAATTTCGGGCCCCCTGCTTCCTGGGCACGGGTGCATTGTGTGACACTTGGCTCAGCGCGATTCCTCAATCTGAGACAAGCAGTCACTAGCACGCGCCCCTTAAGATGGAGCGCTTAGCTTCGCTGCAACGCACTAAACGTGTATTGACACGTTCCGGCAAACGCCCGGCCATCTGCCACTTCTGTACTTCTGCTCGTAGTATAAATACAAGTCGCAAAGACAGAATTGGACACCAGATCGCCGTGCTCAGCCTAGAGTACGGTTGTCGGGACCTCAAGCTAGAGAATCATACCCAAAACCGACGTAAACATTGACGGCTCATTCGGAGTTGCCGTGGTCGAAGCACCATAGACGGCAAACAGAGTTGTTAATCGAGTCTGACACGCTCTCCTCCGCTATAGGAAGCGAGTATAGGGATAGACGTCTTAGACATTAACCACCAAGATCTTGTGTTTGTCTAGTCATTTCCTATACGTTGTCATTACGTAGCGCATACAAGTGTTACACCTGCACCTTTTGCACCACCCCTGTTTGTGGCACTGGTCCCTGTTCGCTGTTTTACGTTGATTTGTTCGGTTCAAGGATAATTTTTTATAAAATTTTTTTTTTTTTTTTTTAGTGCTTGTAGACTTTGCCTGAAATTTTCGACGGTGAGTATGTTTCTGCATTAAACGAGCTAAGTGTGTCTCGGTGGTAGCCTAATTTGCACGTTTTTTTTTTTTTTACTGGAACTTGCTAATGTACAAAATGCGTGATTTTCGTTTATTGGCGGTGACACAATGTGAGAAAACTGATCTTCCCAACAATTTTTAAAAACTACGTCTAGGCTATTTAATATGGTTCGTGTATAGGATTTTAGGAACGAGCTATGCGAATCAAAGAAAAAAAAGTTTCTCATCCTCTTTTGTGTCTGTTTACCTGTCTGCCTATACTCACGATTTCTTTTTAAACACGTCAAATTTATTTCATATTCTCCACATACATTCTGTGCCCTATTCCTGGACTTCGTAAATCAGTAAGTTCGTAAATCAGTAAAATTTGGGTAAGGTTTTCGGAGCTTTAGATTTTCAAATACAATTAATCAGACGTTAATCATTATTCCGGGAAATTAATCACAAATTAAAGTACGAGTAAAGACATGACATACAAAACGACACCCAAAAACTAGCACGTCACGTTTTTCTGTTAATTGTTGGAGACACTGATGAGCAGATTCAACCAATACACCAATTTACTCAGTTTCTTATGCGTAAACTGGTGGTTGTCAAATGCAATGAGGGTAATTAAGGCCATGGCACACCGCACCGTTTTGTCCATCATGTCCGTCGTCGTCCGATGCCTCAATTGTAGCCTGCGGGCACAACGGAAAGCCTCCGTTGCGTCTCCGACTCCTATCGAAAAATTCAGTATTGCTCCGGTTGACGGTCCCGTGGAGTTGTCCGTCAGCCGAGCACCGCATGAGCACCGCATGTGTCTTTCTCTTGGCGCTTGAAGCAAAGATGGCGGCTGAACACCAGACCATCGAAAACTATCGAAAATTGAAAATAATAATTCTAAAAATGAGTGTTACATAACTAGAAGCAATACAAGCACTCGCACAAATTGTTTTTAGTGGCAAGAATGACCCCAATTCAATGCGTAGCTACAGTTTGGCATTCGGACGAATACATTCCTTTTACTTGGGGGAGGTGGGAATAAAGAGGTCAGCAGTTCTTGGCCGGACAGGTGTGGCAGTGTTCGCCGTTCGGCAGCGTTGCTTTGCCGGAGACGGAGCCGGACAACGGAGACGGTAACGTTGTAGTATGTACTGGCCTTTACGCGGAACTCCGCATGACCTTCATTGCGTTGTTAACCAGTTTAAGCGTGATAATGCTGTGCTGCAAGGGGTCGACTGAAGTACTTCTAAAGGAAGTGCTTCTAAACTGAAGTGGTTTTAATGGAATTACTTCTAAACTGAAGTAGTTCTACAATCGAAAAACAGACGACTGGAACTAGTTCTAAATGAAGTATTTCAAACCTGAAGTACTTCTAAAATAGAAAACAGACGATTGGAATTAATTATTAAGGAAGTAGTTTCTAAACTGAAGTACTCCTAAAAGAGAAAACGGACGACTGGAAGTAATTCTAAAGGAACTGCTTCTAAACTGACGCACTTCTAAAACTCAAAACGATGGATCGGAATTGCTGCTAAAGGAAGTATTTCTAAACTCAACTACACCTAAAGGAAGTACTTCTAAACTTGTTAGCTCCTCCTCCTACTAAAGATATGCCTACTTAGCAAGGCTGAAGCCACACCCACTTCTCTTCCCCAGTCGTTATCGCATTACTATAGGACAAGAAGCCAACTGATGGCGCTGCTCTCCTGAAAGTGTAGGGCTTTAAAACTATTTCATTTTAGAACCGAAACAATCCCTTCATTTAGATCTCAATAATACCATTAAACTCAATGCAAAAGCTTCAGCTCATCACAGTATTTTCATTAGCAAACACGGTAACATCGACATTGTCACATCGACAAATTTTTTTAACCAGGTATACTGCGCCATATAGTGGCTTGCTGTCCTACTTTATTTGTAGGGAGAAAGGAATGATGATGTGAAGGGTGGAGGGGCGTGGCTTCAGACTTGTTAAGCTGACTTATCTTTAGCAGGAGGAGCCAACAAGTTTAGAAATACGTCCTTTAGGAGTAGTTCAGTTTAGAAATACTTCCTTTAGTAGCAGTTCCGATCCGTCGGTTGGAATTTTTGGAGTACTTCAGTTTAGAAGTACTTCCATTAAAACCACTTCAGTTTAGAAGTACTTCCTTTAGAAGTACTTCAGCACACCTCCTGCAAACATCTACGTCACATTCTTCAGGAATAAAGGCCAAACCAGACTGGCTAGTCTCGGCTGCATCACGACGCGTAATGGTCAAAATTTAACGCTGAATGTGTAAGCACTCAGGGAATGGGCGATAGGTTTGAAGTTCAAGAACTCAATTCCAATAGCTAGGGGTCCATACACAAAGTACCACATATTAGGCATCAGCCAGAATTTATCCTTCTACCTGACCCTGTAGGCTCCAGAGGTTCTGACCGTTCAGTCCGAACCCCCAACACCAACTGGTGATCGCTTGTTCCTGCAGCCGTTTTATGCGCGCTGGGAACAATATAGACTCTAGTCTGAGGCTACTGGCGAACAGGTGCAATCCGGTTCCAACTGGTTGAGCAGCGTACTCGTGCTGCCACCGAGCTACTGGCATCCGTCCAATTTCCTGTGTATGCAGCAATTTGAAGGTGGCAGGCAGCCATGTTTCAGGCAAAATGCACTACGAAGTGTGAGGTCCGTAGTTGTGCGTTGCTGAACATGTAAGCAGTTACAAGCGCAATAGAGCAGTGACATTTGCCGCCATATTAGCACCAGTATGGGTTTTGCAGGGCCTAAGTACAAGGTGCACTACATAAAAATGGAGGGGAAAAACAACGGAAGAGCGGATTTCTTAGGCTTAAAATAACGTTGTTTTCTCCAACAACAAAAATCGCGCATTTTAGGTCTAAGAAATCACTCTTCACAGCATCGGCTTCAGTATGACGCCCTTCTGTTTCTCTCTGCAGTGCCCCTTGCAGCTAACCCATTAAGGCTCCAGCATAGAGTTATATACAATAATACTACGTCGTGTCACTGCTCTATACCAATCATATGATAGTAACAATATTCACCTTGTAGGCACGTAGTAACGCATCGTTTCGCATGAAATTATCTTGTCTTGTTAGGGCTAAACGCTCAAGAAACATTAACTGACGCACCAACCAATATTCCTATCTATATGAATGTTCACGCCCTTTAAGACTTTCAAGCTTTGTCGATCAGTTACACAGTTAGACTTTTAATATTTCGACATTGCTAAGACTGGTGCGTAGTTCAATCGTGACTTTTCTTCATACCGCGTGGTTTGTAGACAAACCACGCGGTATGAAGAAAAGTCATGAGTGATACGCACCAGTCTTCGAAAATTCCGTGAAAATAAAAAAGAAAAAGGTGTGAGAAGATTCATGTCGGTAAGCATATTGGTTGGTGCATCTATTAATCACGGTCTTTGACTGTTATTCCTGAAGAATGTGATGCAGATGCTTACACAGGACAATATTATCCGGTATGTCAAAGTTGTTGCTATTTTCTTTTATTTTGAACCCGTTTTGTTTATGGTTGCAGAGATGAGTGGGACGGTTGCCTGTAGTAACATTATGTAAAAGAATAAAACAGTTCGTCACGACCCGTATAGTCACGGGGCTCACCAATTTGTTAACCAATCACGAACTGAATAACGAAACATCCCATCACACCGTTCATGGACTGCTTTGAAGACCAGTGTGCGGCCACTGCGACAAAAATAATTTCCGTGTCATCAATGATGACCACACACACTGGTCAATAAATGAATCACAGACTAGATTACGAAAGTTTGAAAAGAATTGGATAAGAAGTTCAAAAGCTATGGTGGAGATAGATAAAAAAAATAAAATAAAAAAAGACTGAAGACGAAAGAGAAGCTCCGATGACTGCTTCGTGAACGTGCGTCACTAATGCGTCAGCTCAACCACCGAAAAGATACTGAAACCGTGCAACAGAGTGCCAATTGCGTCAGAACGAAAATAATTTTTTTTTTTTTTAACTTTTGTTCTAACAAAGGCAATTATTTATTTCTGATAAATCGATAGGATGAGAGAGGACGGATGTTAAAAAAAGCTGGTACGATTTCTTACGACGTTATTGAAAGTTTATTTTTTTTTTGGAGTTCGTTCCATATTGACGTTTCTTTGTGACGTCAGAATGCCGAAAGTTGTGACGTTTTCATCATGTCTTATATTTAAAAATTGTGGACAAAATGTTGACAACTTTCATTCCCACATGAAGGTGGTTATGAAACCTTGAATTTTCGGCGCAAAACGTTGCATAGGTAAAAAAAAATCATCAACGGAACAATAAAAGCAATACCAAGTTCGAGAGTGGGAGTGTCGTGGTAAACCTTGAGTTCTACATCGAAAATTCACCAACAGCCCGCATGTAGGACTAAATGTTGTCAACCACATTTGAAAATTGTACACTCACTTTTATTTCACCAATCACGTCTTATACTCGTCTAGGAGTTCTCGTCAATTTTTCTTGGAGGTGATCGCGACTGAGTGTTCAAAGAGCTCAGCTTAATTGCCTAAAAACGATGATTTGATCGATGACTGGTAAGGGAACCCTGGCAAAGCCTCTCCCAGTCAGTGTGAGAGACAGCCTGGCTCGTTCAGCGACCATATGGCTGGCTTTTTCTGAACAATTCTTCAAAACTTCGAAAACTTCAAAATCGAGCAGATTCATCTAACGAGTATTAGGCTGCTTCAGATGACATAATGGTCCACGAAATTTATTTAGAAAAAAGCAGTTGACGATTTTCAAAAGAAGGTAACTACTTCAGGTTCCACCGGCCATAATGACGGCTGAATGGTCCAGCTATAGTTTGTTCCACATTATGTTTTCAGAAAACTGACTGGATGACGACTCTTTTCCTTGCACAAAGAGTGCAAAAACATGTGGGTATTACACTTGTAGACTCAACATAGTTACAGTCAGAGTCTACGAGTGGGATATTTACATGTTTTTGCACTCGTAGTGGAAGAAAACGTGGCGTCATATAGTTAGTTTTCTGAAAACATAATGTGGAACCAAGTATAGTTGTTCGTCGTAGGCTGATCCGATTGGTGACTGGAAAAAAGATACCTAGAAAAGTCTCTTGCCAGACTTGTCCGATCAGCGAGTCAGAGAATTTACTCCTTCAGCATTCGACGGGATAGTCTGTCATATTCTATAGTCCTGGATATTTTCCGACAGTGTGTCACACGAGCCTTGTTTCAGTGAAACCGAGACCAACACGGTAAAATGCGAGACGAAACCGAGACTAGTAGTGGACGAAACGAAACTGAAGGTCCGAGGTCTCATTTGGTGTCCATCACTTTTGCCTGCCCCGAACCATACAAAAAAAACTGTAATTATTATTATTATTAATTATTAATGCAAGTCTCGCCATTTTACGTTTTACGTGGGTATTTACCAAGTTTGTCGAGACAATTGCACATTGCATCAGTGATCTAAGAACTATCATGATCAGACCAATTCGATTATTTGGCTGAAATCCGCACTGTCGGCACCAGTTCGAATTGATCAACCCACGCCGCAAGCAAATGCAGATATATATATTTTTTAAATTAATTTTGATGAGCCGAAGCAATTAATGCTTGTATAGCTGAACCGGCTCAATTTGTAACATTACCAGATTTTTTTTTGAGAAGAAGAAATCTGGTAAAGGGATGTGCCAGCCCAAAGATTGTCCAGAATTAGCCAGAATACATCCCATAGCCGCTGAAGGAGCATGGTAGCCTCTCACGCTACCCTGGCCGGCAGTCCTAGCAGGGGCTTTGCCAAGATCACCTTTACAGGGTTCGACCAGATCCGCAATCCTCCAGCAACCAGGCTGAGCTCTCTCACCGCTCAGCCACGATGACCACATATGATGCTAACCGTGTCAACAGGACCTTTAACGCCGGTGATCTCGTTCTCTTCGTTTGGTTAATTTCAGTTTCGTCTGTAGTGTGTTGTTGTTTATTTGTTACAGTGTAAAGTGCGTTTCATGTAATGCAAGATGCGCTGCATGGCCAACACCATGCAGTGCACCTTGCCACTACGTGAAGTTGTTATGCACCCTCTCAATTGTCGCCTTGCGCGCCAACTGGCAGAGCGCCAGCAGCTTTGTATAAACCGTGCCTGCTGGCCTAAACCAGCAGGAAACGGACCAATGCAGTGCGTCGTCACGTGACGTAAACCCTGAGGTAAGATCCATTATTCGCCAGCGTATAAATACCGCTCGGCAGCACTCGACGAAGGACTTGTTGGGGAGAGGTCGAACGAAACGGTTGGACCTCTCTGGACTTAAGGGTCAGTACGAGCTTGTCTTGAACTGATGCCTAATATGTGATGGTCTGTGCTTGGTCCCCTAGCCTAGTAGTAACTAATAAATTGGAATTGAGTACTTGTTACCCGAAACTAATCGTCTATTCCCTGAGCACTTACACTAGTGCCGTATCAGTGCCACCGTTTTCTACAAATAGTGATTAAAAGTTGTCGTTAAAACTGTAACAATACAGGTGCGTTTTTAGTTTTTCTTTTGACCCACCTCGAATTTTACATATTTTATCGTCGAGGTTATTTGCTGGTATCATCAAAAACCAATTGGCGAAGAGGATTGGATGCCGTTGTTTCCTATGCAACAATTAATAATTTCACTTCATGAAAATATTTAATTCAATGAAGTCGTGAGGGAACTTGTTATTTGCCTCCATCATAGTTTTGCGAAGACAATTTAATGAAGTTTTTAATGAAGAATCCAATTAATTTAAATAAATCCCAAAGAATTTAATGAAGAATCCAAGCTTGTTATTAAAACGTCAGTTAAAATCGAAAGTCTCGATAACGATTTGCATAATGAATTGTACGTGACTAGAAAGAAATGTTCTTTATAGCTTAACAATTTGGAGTTCTAAGAACTCCTTTGTGGAAGTTCAAACTTGCCACTACCTTAAATTCGTAAACGCACCTCTTTTCCCTTGAATCAACCTCACAAAATAGAGGGTAAAAGTAAAAACAGTCACCTCTGCCTCACATTCCACCTTCGACAATGCAAGATACGTCCCTATCCCCCCTCTACCTCTCACCCAACATCAATTCTACTCCAGTTCGTGAAAGCTCTGTTAGCAATAGTCGAACATATACGGCGTGGAGTAATAAAAGCAAACAAGGACGTTCCAAGTTTGGTTGTTGGATTTATTAAGGCGCTAGTTTTATTGCACCCAATAAAACTGTTGACAGTCGTTTTCGCTGTGAACCTAACACAGCCTACAGCCAAAGCTCCTGTTATTACGCCGTCTATTTCAAGTTACCCCCCAAAAATAAGAAAAAATAGGAAGCCCGGAAATTTGGAATTTTTGCGTGTCGGCTCCGATATAAAACAAATTCTCGTTAGCTCCGAAGCAGCTGCGGGTTTTTCTTCTCTCTCCCTATTTTCTCGGAGAGTAACTGAAAGCGGCGGAGGGAGATTGCCTGTCAACAAAATATTTGCGGAATTAGCCGAGTTTCTAATTCGGGCGCCGTTATGTGTGTGTGTGTGGCTGCTCGCTTGTTTTTGTTGTTTTTGCCCCTCGGTTTTAGGTTGAATTTATGGGAGTTTGAGAGACGTGAATTTTAGGGAAGAGCGACGTTGGGAGATTGCAACTGGCACCGTTCGGTTCTGTTTTTGCCCTGTCGTGACACATCAGGCACGCCGTTCCGTTTTGTAATTCCCTTCTGCTTAAACCTAAGTGCTTCGTTCGTTTAGTCGGGTTTTTTTTTTGTGTGTGTTTGTGCGCTTTTGCCTGTTTTTTTTTACTGCTGCAGTGGAGGATTTAGTCTCCACCACTCAACAGTACTGTTGTAATATTCACGTTGCGTTAACTCGTGTGTTTTTCTTGTTTCTGCAGAAACAAAAACTTTACAGTAAACTCCTCGAATAAACACGCTCGATTGACAGCGTCAGTATGAGATAAAGTAAAATTTTTAAGAGGATCTCCTAACTTTTTCCCAATCTAACACCACTGAGAAAGTTTGAGCGCACTTCTAAGCAAAGTTGGCGCCTTTTAAGCAGCCCTCTCGGCCGGGTAGCGCGGTTGGGAACGCCCGGCTAGTAAACAAATTGTCCTGGGTTCGAGTCCCAGTTGGGGTTGGGGCAGTTGCTTTCCTTGTCAGTTAGTGTATCTCGCATTCTGTGTAACTAAAAAATTACAAACAACATGGAAGTATTTAAAAGCCAGCATGGTGTAAACGAGGAATCATACAATAAAAATCAGCAATGTTTCGGTGTTCTCTCGTTAGATTGTTGCGAGTTTAATTGCGGATTTCAACGTTGAAATTGTACTTACCCCTAGCAAGGTTACGCTGATGACGTCATTTGTGAAATCTGCCAAGCCCAAGATCCACATGACGTCAAATTGTAATGACCCGTTGTCACTTCAGAATTAATATTCATTGTTAGTTGAGATGATGCTATTATATTAATTACTAGCTGAACCCCCGGAGTAACATATGCCGGCTAGCTGGTTCCCGCATTCCTGAGCGTAACACTGTAGTGGGCCCCGGTTTCCCCTATTGTGTGGTGTGAATATCGCCATCTCTGCTCCCTCTTTGAACCCCTGCTGATTTATGTTATGGAAGTAAATGTTTATTTTCAATTGAGGAGAGGACGTTTCTCTGTTCTGATACCAAGTCCAACAAACCCAACAACGGTTGTGCATGCAGTGATTGTTACTCAACCAACTTTGAAACTCTCCCAAGTCGGCTCTTAAGAGCTAGCTTTATTAATGCAACATGTCGATTGTTATAGGCCACATTCATTTGTTAGACATTGTCGGTCGCTCGCCCTCTTTCATTATGCACCCTCTTTCATTGTAGTGCATAATAATGATGAATTTGCTTGCCCAACCTAAGCGTATTATATATATAGATTGTAACAATATATAGCTGTGAATTGTCTGTACTTAATGTTTGATGTCAATTGTAACGGCTCGAGCTCGATTGGTCGTCTGCGGGGTGCTCCCAACAATTAAGCATTAACCCTGAATTCATTCCACCACCAACTCTCCAACACCCAGCATCGAAAGGTAATTTTGACCATTTTAATTAGAAATTTGCCCTTTTTGTCCCGTTTCCCCAAATTTAAACTCAACCCAGACCAGTCCTGTTGTTAGTGTTCCACTGCAACCCCGCCATGCCTATAGATTTGCCAATTTAACTGAACCATAGCCCAAAATCCGCCATAGTTTTAGCTAAGCCTAACTTTTGTGGCATTCTATTTTAGGCCCCAAGTTAAGGCATGAGTCGCCCCCATCAATCAAGCGAGCCAGAGCTTAACATCGCTCAATTTTAATATTAAAACACCACCAAAACTGAACCACGACTTCCGGCCTTACTTCATCAGTTTGGATTCTGATTTAGAATAACCCCAAACCTTTGACTTAACCTTGACCTGACCTTGATCTTGACCTTGACTTGACCTTGAGTTGACCTTGACCTTTCACTTTGACTTTGACTTACGAAATAATAATCCCACAAGATCGAAATGATTGAACATTTCATGATATTGCATGTGCGACCTCAGTCAAACTCGGCATTTTCGGGAAGAATGGGAGGAAAATTTGTTAATTTAGTAGATATATGGGAGGAAAATTTGTTGTGAGAAACTTTGACGAAACTTTATTATGTGAAGGCACCTTTTATCTTAAACAAAACTTCGAAGGAAAATTTTGTAAGACGATTTTGATGCTGGTCCTTACAGCATGGGGTAAGATATCCTGGTGGTTAGCGCGAGTGTCTCATAGGCAAGAGGTCCCTCGTTCGAGCGTGATGCCAGGGACCTCACGCATTTTCGGGAGGAGATGATCTTTCTGATGATTCTTTTTCATGTCGATTGTGGCATATAAAAAATCCTAGGAATTAGCAGGTTGCAGCTACGTTGTCCCAATAAAGTGCTACCAACACATTGGTTGCTCAAAAAGTTGTATCAATACGTTGATTTAGCAGGTTGCTGCTACGTTGTCCTAATAAAGTGCTACCAACACATTGGATTAGATAGTTACTATTATTCTAGCCCGATAAAGTGCTACCAACACATTATACTATAACAGGTTACTATTACATTGTCCCAATAAAGTGCTACCAACACACTGGTTAGCAGGTTACTATTACGTTAGTTCCATAAAGTGCTTCCAACACATCGGTTTAGCAGGTTACTATTACGTCGGCCCGATAAATTGGTATCCAACACGTTTAATTAGCAGGTTGCTCCTATGTTGTCCCAATAAAGTGCTACCAACACATTGGTTTCGCAGGTTACTATTCCCTTGGTCCAATAAAGTGCTAGCAACATATTAGTTTAGCACGTTATTATTACATTAGCTCAATAAAGTACTACCAACACATTGGTTTAGCAGGTTACTATTTTAGCAAAATAGTCCTTCTAATCTTCTGGCGTCATCGCTTCGGCTGAAAGTACGACAAATCTCCAGGGTATTTACGACAACCTATGCACAATTACCAATGATCGTGTCATAAGGACTTGAGGAGACGTCTTCCCCTACCGGCCCACAAACGTAAATCCCTTATTTTTTGGGTTTTGTGTCATTTCAAATTATACGCCAAAAGCTAAACCTACATTAGGCCTAACCAATGAAGGAGGAAAGAATTCTTAACTGGGTTCAATGTTCTCTGTCTGTCGTTTGTCCGCATCACGTGATTTTATCGACCATTTGAATCGCAGCCATAATATTGAAAATTAAAGTTCGACCGGTTCCTAGAACGAACGTTCCATCATCGTATAATCTTCTTAGAAATATGAACCAACGGATTGTAGACATTACAAAGCCTTAATTCGTGGGCAGGAGAGTTAAGTAGATCTCGAGACCGCCTCAGTGCAAGTTCTCTTATAAGTTCACCTTGGTGAAAGTCCACCTCATAAGTTCACCTCGGTGTAATGTAAGTCGGCCTCTTAAGTCCACTGCGGTGTAAGTCCACCTCATAAGTTCAACTCGGCAAAACAGCACCTCATAAGTTCACTTCGGTATAAGAGGAACTCATATAAGTCCACCTCGGTTTAAGTGGGCCTCATAAGTCTACATCGGTATAAATAAGTTCACCTCGATTATAAGTGCACCTCACAAATTCGCTTCAGTATAAAAGCGTTTCATAAGTTCACCTCGGTATAAGAGCACCTCAAAAGTCCACCTCGGTAAAGTGTTCCTCATAAGTCCACCTCATAAGTTCACCTCAGTATAAGAGCACCTCATAAGTCCACCTCGGTATAAGTACACCTCATAAGTCTACCTCGATGTAAGTACACCTCATAAGTTCACCTCATCATAAGTGCACCTCGTAAGTCTACCTCGGTGTAATTCCACCTCATAAGTTCACCTCGGCATAAGTGCACATCATAAGACCACATCGGTATGGAGTTACCTGACTTTGCTACGATCACATGAGAAGCGCTCAAGCAGCTGTTCTAATAACATTCTAAAAGGAAAGTAACATAGAGAAGAGAAGGGTAAGTAGGCCTAAGACTTCGTTAAAATTCTTCAGTAAAGTCTTCAGCTTGAACCGGAATTCGGTTTGGAGAAAAGCATTTCCGCATCCGCCTTTGAAGGACTGTTAACTCGAACCCCACGCGGCTCTTTCCACGAAGAAATCGCTCAGCCGCCGAATCCATTCTCTTGCATAATTAACTCACTCCGCTCCTTTGTCTAGTTTTAACAACAGCAAGAGTTGGGTTAGGGGCGTTTAAGCAGCGACTCGCCTTTGCATTTTAGCAGCAAGAAGTCAATCGCGATGGCAAGGGTGACATTACCATGGTAACAACGCTAAATCTATTAGCTAAATCCGACATCGTTTGAGTAAATACTTGCAGTCTTATAAACCGTGCCAATAATATAAAGAATTCCTCATGACGAAACAATTTTCCCAAACGCTTCTGAACTCACGTTATTGGCTGTTTTCGTTGCGAGGCGGCAGACATAAAAACCGCCACCATGTTGGAATTTGAGGTGATTTCTAGCTTCTAGCTGCGAGAATGCAAAAGCGAGTGGTTGCGTAAACGTGCCCTTATAGGGGATAGAATTAGCCTATTAATACTATTTTACCCAGTGGTGACCACATGGGGAGGGAGGATGTGAGGAGCATCTCCTCGTTGCCATTTTTTTTTTTTGGTGGGAGGGAACTAAGTGGCCTATTGTTTATAAGACTGTCTTTTTAAGGGAGGGGAGACAACGTTTACGACTGGCTGCCCTACTGACAGGGGGGGGGGGACGAAGTTCCCCTAACCAATAGGCCAGTCGTAAAAACGAGAAATAGGTATCGTTGTCAATACCACCACCACAAACAAGCGGTTACAGCGACTACCTAGTCGCATCCGGTCTTCTGTACAGTTCTGCCACTACCAATAATGAGGCACACTTCTCTATCACGCATTGCAACAGCTATCTCTATTATATAATCTAAAAACAGTAACCATCAGAATTGCCCGTTACGAATGTGTTAGCTTTTAAGCTTATTTTAAGTTTTAGGCATAATTTCAGCGTTTAGGCCTAATTTACAACTTTAATTTCGTAAGTAGCAACTAACGGAGATTTGGTTGTATACAGTAAGCCTATTTATTTTTGCAACACGGTATGCCTTCGCGCCCACAGTTACAGTGTTACAACGTAAGACGCAACGTATGGCCTATATAGATCAGTGGTAGTAGGGAAGGGACAGGAGAAACGCTGCAGCAGCGACTCGTAGCAACTATTGACGTTGCCATGGTAACGTGATTTTAGACCTAATTTTCATTTTTTAGGCCTAATTTTTTTAACGGCAGTTTTAGTTTCGTAAGTAGCAGATAGGCCTAATGGAGAATTTGGTTCGATCGTAAGCCTATTCATTCATGCAACAATGCGACAAGACTCTTTTAAACGAAGCTAAAATGTTTTTGTTTTTACGGCTGCGTTAACACAAATCTTTAGGATTTCATTTCGACGATGAAATGTTATTATTTAAATTAGTTACGTCGAAGAAGACTATTAGCTATAAGGAGGCAACGATGTTTTAATTTGCCATGTTATTTAACTAACTTTTGACACTGAATCGAACGTTGTAAACAGTGGTCGTCAATTTCTGGTACCGTTGCGAAGTTAAAAAAAAGCGACGGACGGACGGACAAAGTCGTTGCAATAGTCTTCTCAGCCGGTACGGCTGTACAGAAGACTAAAAGAACGATGCAGAATCTAGACTGCAGCAAGCTAACAAAGTTAAAATCTCAGTCGGCTTCAACCATTTTCAAATTCCAATGTTGACTGAAATTTAAAAGTGGATTTCGGCTACAGTTTTAAAATAAAGTTCAACAATTGAAATGAACATGAGACCTGGCACACTAAATAATTATAATTATTACATACCAACACGTCAAGTGTGCCGTAAAAAAGGGGGGTTATATGATTGAATTTTCACTTGTTAAAATGAACACGGATAAAAATTGATGATTTTTAATTGAAATAATAAAATGTACAATTGAGAAAATTGTACTTTACGTTTTAAATATATGATTGGTAAAGCACGACAGCACCTAAACAGATGGAATTTTTTCAATTGTACATTTTATTGTTTCAATTGAAAATCATCAATTTTTATCCGTGTTAACAAGTGAAAATAAATCATATAACTCTCTTTTTTACGGCACACTTGACGTTTTTGTTTGTAATCCGTGTACCTTTTTTACAGCTATGGCGTCGCACTACAAAGCCTTAGCGCACGTTTACGCAACCACTCGCTTTTGCATTCTCGCAGCTAGAAGCCAGAAATCACCTCATATTCCAACATGGCGGCGGTTTTAGGTCTGCCGCCTCGCAACGAAAACAGCAAATAACGTGAGTTCAGAAGCGTTTGGGAAACTTGTTTCATCATGAGGAATTCTTTATATGATTGGCACGGATTATAAGACTGCAAGTATTTACTCAAACGATGTCGGATTTAGCTAATCCATTTAGCGTTGTTACCATGGCAATGTGGCGATTGAGTTCTAGCTGCGAGAATGCAAAGGCGAGTCGATTGTTGCTGGCCACTTTGAAACAATTCAACTCAGCTCTGAAAGCCTGCATCTGCGAAATAAATTCTCGTTTCTCGCGAGAATTGCTTTATTAATTTATTAATAAATCAATTACAAACATTTATGGGCGCACGTAAAAATTTCTGGGTTTTGCATTAAGGTTATTGTACTTTAATGAATTTTTTATCGAGTCAATTAGTCGGGGCTTACGTGAAGTAGTCTGTCCTTTTGAATTGTCCCATTGTTAGGTTTTTTTAAAGGAAGTGGCTATTTACAGGTACTATACCTGTAAGTAATTGACTATTTACAGGTACTGTACCGGTAAGCTACTGGCTATTCACAGGTAGTGCTTAAAAAGTGAATGCACCAAAGCCAACATACTTCAGTAAAACGAAAGCATCCGGCTGCATTGCTGTCTGAATCGTAGTTTGATCTTCCAGGGAAACCATAACGAAAATAAGGAAAGACTGCAATGAAGGTTTTCATTCAGTAACTAATCATTCTCGTTACTGAAGCCCGCAGATGTGCGTTAAGTGACGTCTTACGCGTATTCCAGAGCTGTGCTTTGACAAAACGCCTTACAAATGTAAATTTTGCGGGAAGGCTTTTCAGTTACAGACTCACTGATGGCCAAGATAACCAAATCTGTAATCACAATTGATGTTAACCACGCCAAATTTGAGGAATCGGGGCCAGATTTTTACCTGATAACGTGGACGTTAAGCTAACGTTTCGAGCATAAAACGTTGCGTGTTCATGAATGCGAAACAAATATCGTTTAATACCGTGGCGCAATCTGTTGTCATTTTGTGTCATTAACTTTTAGCATTGTTCACTGGTGATTGAAAACGCATTGGATTCTTTCAGATTAATTTACGTAGGCTTAGCTAACGTTTACGTCTTTGATAAATTTGCCTTGTACATGGTTTTCGGTCATTAGATGTGCTTTAAAGCCACGTTTAACGTGTTATTTCAGAACAGTGTACTTATACAATCTTCGACAAAACGCCTTATAAATGAGAATTTTGCGGGAAGGCGCTTGAGTTGCAGACTCAAAGATTATAACCACTCGTGGCCAAGACGATCAAATCTCTAAACATTCTCACAAACTGATGTTAACTGGGGCAGATGTGAGCGATATGGGCCAAATCTTTACCTGAAAACGTGAACTTTGTGCAGTCGTTTTAAGCGTTGCAAAATCGGATTTATTACACATTTATACGAATGGAAAAATTAAACGACTGTACAGTGGCGCCATCTGCTATCAATTATATCGTTAACCGTTACAGATTGTTCACTGGTCCTTGAAAAACTTACCATATTTTCTTAGGTTCATTTACGTAGGCTTAGCTAATGTTTACTTTCTTGATAATATTTGTTTGTTCATGGTTTGTGCATTCCTTCGCTTGCTGCAGGATTTAACGATATAAAAGACAACAGATGGCGCCGGGGTAGCATCGTGCGATTTTCTTTAAAAAAAAATAAGCAATAAAATGTTGTTTTCATTCATATATAGCCTAGGCTTATATGGTTTTTAATGAATAACCAACATGCCTGATCAGTTACGAAATTCTCACAGTAGAAAGAAACTATTTAAATGTAATGTGTGTATGCACGATTTTTCGTCTTTTGGCTAGTGCGCTGTTATCCTTTTACGAAATTGCAATTAATCGGATTCATTTGGGTTTCATGGATGAACATGTTGTCGGATCTGGTTTATGAGATACGCATGGAAGTGAAAAACCCATTTAAATGTAATGTGTGCAGATGAGCTTGTTAATTGTTACAAAATTTGTTGGCAGGAGGTGAGAGCAAAATAAATTTAAAAAAATTGAAAATGAGGTCTCACAATTCAGCTAGGGGTCTGTCTAGAAGGAGGGCTTCCCAAAAAATAATTCATTTCCAACAATTTTAGTACTCTTGAAAAGTTGCGAAAACCAAGTTTCACATTTTTACTTGCAACAAACGCTTTGTCTAGTTTTAACAAATTTTAGTCCTAATTTTTTGGATCTGGAGATGGGGGTACTCCCCCAGCTCCCACACCCCCGGGTGCGACACTAGTTGAGTCATAATGATGGTTTTTGATCGCTGAAAACAAACTTAACTGAAACGAGCTACTGTCAGCTTTTCGTACGAGCTTAACTGTATATTTCATGTTAAAAAATCACATGCCACGTGCACAATGTCAGCTCTGACAAGCCGATGCTTTTGAAAGGTTTGTCGTATGGCTATGGAATTTGATGCTTCCTCGAGTAAGGCTGTACTTTAGATATTACAGGAATTTTCAGGATTTTCTTAGACGACCTTCAAATATTCAGTCAGATCGTACTTTAATTTGAAATCAAACTGCAATAATCGAAATAATTATTCTTTTATGTGTCTAGCATTAGTAAATAATGAGGAAAAACACAATTTCAGTAGTTTTATGGTAGCCAGTTGCTTGTAAACATAGTACCTGTAAATAGCCAGTTGCTTGCAGGTACTGTACCTGTGAA
>JAHWFP010158597.1:412-40466 GCA_023313725.1 Lithobius niger | reverse complement strand
AAGTTGTATATAGGTTGTGTATTATATTAAAGAAAGCTAATCTAAACTGCTTAAAGTAAAACAGGTACCCTCTGACGAGGCAAAACTCACAGGGCCTGGCAAAACAACGAATTTAAATTTTCAGTGCTTACAATATGTTGCACCTTGTTCACCTGTAGCAACATAAAAACAATGAAGATGATGTACTACATTAAAATCAGTTAAGCTAAATAACTTGTGTACTTACAAAACATATAAATAAAAGGCTAAAAACACACGTTTTATTATATGTTTTGTAAGTACACAAGTTATTTAGCTCAACTGATTTTAATGTAGTGTCATCTTCATTGATTTTATGTTGTTACAGGTGAACAAGATGCCAAATATTGTAAGCACTGAAAATTTAAATTCGTTGTTTGCCAGGCCCTGTGAGTTTTTGCCTCGTCAGAGGGTACCTGTTTTGCTTCACTCCTTCCACTCACAAATTAAAATTTTACTGACTAAACTGCTTGGTACGGCAAAGTAGCACGAATTCGAAAGCGAAAACGAACTCGTTAATGCTTCAGGTAAGGTACCGACTCGAAGTCAAAAGAGCAAAGGAACACAAATCAACTTTCTTGTAAGATTTCAGATTACAGTGTTGCTGTACTTTTTAGTCCACGTGAAACCTTACTGCTGTAGCCAACCAATATACAACTAAATACAGATGCAAACCTATTTACGTTGCCTTTTGGACTTATATGTCAGACTGCCTGAGCGGGGAATCGAACCCAGGACCTTTGAAATCAAAGACCAATGGTTCTACCAAGTGAAAGGAATGGAACAAACAAATAAGCGTCCCTCCAGTGTCGATTGGAAAGTGTTTGTTTATATGTATATATGCACGTGTTAAATGCTGCCTATGGACGTTTCCTTTTGGCCGTGTCAGTCTGGCTCAGCGGTAGAACCTCGGTCTTTGATTTCAAAGGTCCTGGGTTCGATTCCCCGCTCAGGCAGTCTGACATATAAGTCCAAAAGGCAACGTAAATAGGTTTGCATCTGTATTTAGTTATTTCTTGTGCGCCTTTGCCTTTCCAGTCCTCAACCATTATACACGTTAATACAATTAAAGCCAGAGCCCAAATTTCAAACTTTTCATGCCCAAGCAAAGGAAGGCTAATGTAAGGCTACACACTCGACTACTTTCTTGGCTAAGGTTTTCAGTGTTCTTCAGTCACGTCGTCTACTTTCCGTTCATCACCCTACTGATGATGCATATCATTTTTCAAGATTTACAAGCACTATTCCAGGCATGGAATTTTATTAATACTTATTATTAGGACATTTCCAGGTTTTCAAGGACTTGCTCGAACCCTAAATTACATGTAATGCTGTACTAAAAACTTTAGACGATTCTAAGATGATTAGTTTTCAACCATTTTCCAGCCATGTTGTTTAGCCAAATAGAATGTACCAATCATTAGCTGATCTACCGTCTGCAAAAGCAAAAATGGTAAAAACATTTGACTACAACATGAAGGTTTCGCGTGGACTAAACAGTGCTGCAACACTGCAGTATCTGAAACCTTACAGGAAAGTTTATTTGTATTTCTGTGCTGTTTTGACTTCGGATCAATTAAACCTCACCTTACGCATCACATGAGTTCGTTTTTATGTTCTAATATATGTTTCGAAGCGTAAGGATTTGACAAAAACAACGTTTTTTTTTTTGGCTAAGATATTCGCTCTCACAGCATTAGCTTGACTAACGGCGCTGTTTGTATTTTTTTATCTCCAGTGCCCATTGCAGCTAGCTCAACGAATGGGTCCATATTCCATGCCACATTCCATTCCATTCTATATTCCATATTCTGTAGTTATTGCTTCAGTTGTATTTTTCAGTTTTTTTATAATGTCACCTAAACATCTTATGGACGCACCATTGTACGACGTCATGATGGATAGTGTGGCGTATGATGTCATTCCCGTACCCAATAGGATGTGTTCTGTGGCGTGTGATGTCACTGAATCAACAGCCAATGAAACGCTGTAAGAAAAAATCTCGGAGTGTAACTCGAGCAGGAAGGATTTTTGGCAGGTACGCTAAGCATTGCGGACTGGTTTCGAGTAGCACTAACTAGGTGAAAGTATGAGCTGGCGTCGGTGGAACGATTGGTTCGTCTTCCGTCTGTTGCGAGCCTCAAGCAACCACCCTAGGAGTTTGAAATATTATGATTTATTGCCGCAACCCGTCACTTTTTCCGTAAGTTTTTTTTTTTAATCTCATTGTAAATGTGAAGCAATAACAAGGCCAATGATGACATCCTGACGTGACACATCCTTCGATAAGATAGTTTGTAAAGTTTTTTTAATGATTTTTTTCTTTTAGGGGCCGTACATAAGTGACGTCAGTCAAGAGCGGGGAGGGAATATGCGGAAAGCTTCAGTTTCGGGCAAAGGGGTGTAGGGTGGGGGAAGAGACAATTTATTAGAGTCGATTAGACTCTTATGCGAACGGTTTGTCTGTCTGGGTGCCTGTCTGTCTGTCGGTGTGTTCGCGCTATAACGTTTTAACGAATTATCGGATTTCTGCCAAATTTTGCACACACATTCTATGGCACATTTCTAGGTCTTAGTTCGAAAATGGGTCGAGTCCGTTGGAAAAATCCTCCACAAGAAATAATCAAAGATTTTTGTTCGCAGCAAACGTACGAGGTTCGTTATTTTTCTTCAGCCGACTGACGTCATCCATCCACCACCAATTACTGGGAACTATGTAACTTTCGTCAGCGGCTGATGTCACCACCAACCGACCAATGACTGGCAACTTATGCTACAAATCACTGACGTAGGCAGGCGGCCCCCACTGTCTCATAACGTACGAACTGGATAACAAGCTTGTATAGTCATGTCGGCATGCGAAATTAGCGTAACTTCGGCTACTTGTTTGGACAATCGTTCATGACTTTAATACTTAGTACTTTTTTTTTGGAGGGGGGAGGAGAAATATTTAAATCAACTTCTACTGTATGACATTTGTTTTGTTTTTTTTTTGTCAGGGAGGGGGAGGAGGGAGCAAATTAATAAAACTACTTTTGGGCAATGACTGTGCTATCTAGATATTTCATCCTTATCAGTCATGCGATGTGGCAACGTCGCAGTTGGATAAACGAAATGTTCAAAACGACGATACTAAATGGTTTCATGCTGCTTCAGTTCACTAGTGTTCTAATTAAACTTACAGTTTAAAATGAAACCGATAGAAGAATCATAGTAGGCTCGTCTTTAATTGAGAGGTGTGCGCCGCCATGCCATCCATCGCAGTTGATCAAATTCTAGAAATGCAAGCGACCACTGGTTTTACGGTTGCATATATGCGCCGTGGAACCGCGGCCAAGAAATCATTTGGGTGTTATGATTGTATTCTTAGGAGGGGTAGTTATTCACACGTGTTAGACAATTAGTAGCCATACCGATCGCTGTATTCCCAAGTGGAAACAAATCGACTCTCACTATAATTGGTTTAAACAGATTTATTACGTCACACATTTTTTTTACCGAGCAGTATTTTTATGATAAGTTTAATATTTGTATGGCACGAAACAGTTTGCATAAAATATGTGTGTTCATTTTAGTCTTCTGTTTGGCCGTACCGATACAGATGTATGACAAGATTTAGTTTAGGGGTTTGAATAACATCTCTGTAATGTGTGGTGCAGTGGCAACCCGGACCACTGCACTGTGACTGAGGTTGGCGCTAATGACCAAGTTGTCGACGCGCCCTTAAGCCTCACTTTCCCCCCCCCCCCCCCGTACCGGCTGAGAAGACTACTGCAACGACTTTGTCCGTCCGTCAGTCGCCTTTTTCAAAATCTGGATGGTACCAGCAGATAAAGACGACCAGTTACGATTAAGTAGTTTCAGTGACCAAAATTTAGTTAAAAACCACGGCAAATTAAAATATCATTGCTTTCTTATAGCTAATAGGCTTTTTCGACGTAAATAAATGAATAAATAACATTGATAGTCGCATGTAAATCCTAAGGGTAAGATGCAATCGTAAAAACAAAAGAATTTCGTTAACGACACGCATTTAAAATAGTCTCGTCGCCACGCTGCATGGGTGTATAGGAGCCTACCCTCGAACCCTCATTGCAAATGTGAAGGAATAACAAGGCCAATGATGACGTGACACATCCTTCGATAAGAAAGTTTGTAAAGTTTTTTAATTGATTTTTTCGTGTAGGGGCCGTACACTAGTGACGTCAGTCAAGAGAAAGGAGGGAATATGCGAAAAGCTTCAGTTTCAGACAAGGGGAGGGGGGGCAGTGAATCTAGTACTTACGGAACTAAAACGTCAGGTAAAACAAAAATTAGGCCTAAAATCACGTTATCTTGGCAACGTCACGTTGTACGAGTCGCTTCTGGCTTCATCAACAACACAATAATAATGATATCTCTCCATTGCGTCTCTGGCCTCCCTTCACTTGGCTCGCTATCACTGATACAAGTGGCACGTCCGGGCGCACCGTGTTGCATAAATGAACATAGGCTTACTGTCCAACCCAATTCTTCATTACCTGCTACTTACGAAGTTAAATTGGCAGGCAAAAGTTTGGCCGTAGGGCTGACAATTACGCCTAAAATCCAACATAGGCCTAAATGCTAACACATTTTTAACCAGCAATTGTGATGGTTACTGGCTTTAGATTAGTATAATAGAGATCGCTGTTGCATTGCGTGATACAGGTGTGTGCCTCAACAGATTCACAAGTGGCGGAAGTGTACAGAAGACCGGTTGCGACTAGGTGGTTCCTGTAGCCGCTTGTGTGAAAAAAAATTAGTCAATAATGTCGTTGACTCTTGGGCTATTGTGTATGAAAATAACTAGATACTCTGACTGCTTCTAGGAGGCGTCAGCGGTTCTGTTCATGGTATTCTTGACTTTCCATATTAGGCGTAATTCGATAGATAGCTTTAAAAATATGCTGAACACAAAAGAAAATAATAATTAAAGTAAAAACCTACAGGCCTACTTAACCTCGTGGCACCATCCTGTTGAGTGGTGCAAGGCTTAGCGAGTGGAATGAAAAATAGTGCCTATTTTATATCCTTCTCTCTCACCAACCAAAGGCACATTAAGGCACATTGAGGCACATTGGGGCACTTGGAGCACCTTCAACCCGCCCACCCTATTTTTGGATGCCGTTTCTGGGAGATAGAGAACCATCGGGGAAAAAAGACAAAAAGCACTACAAAGAGCAACATTTTTGTTGGAAAATGTATATAAAGGCAGACTCTATTTTTCCGCCTATGCATTCAAAGATGTGAAAAATAGTGTCCGAAAAAGTAAACAACAATGACTGTTCCTTTGGTTATAATTCATTCGGTAAAATTAACGAATCTGCGGGGTCTTTTTACTAGTCGGGCATGTCAAAATGATAGGCTACAGTTAAAATTAAATTTACCTATAACTTATTTTAGTGAAATCATATGGTTCTTGCAATTCTAATAAAAAACGATAACTCTTCTAGATGATCGCTGCACGTAGAATGCTGAAGCTGAGGATATTTGTTGTGCAACTAATTTTCTTGTATAACTAACGCAAGTTGGCTAAATTTCAGAAGTCGGTCATTTTGGTTTACTCCCCCCCCCCCCCTTCCCAGCTTTCCTGATTTACTTGGACACTAGTTGTTCCCCGGCGTAATGCACGCCGTTCTAGCTGATTCCCGCTAATTCAACTCGGCTCCAATAGTCAGCATCATTGAAGCAATAGTTTTTGTTTCTAATAGTGTTAGAGCGCAAATCCATTTCATTGTCGGCCGCTCGCCCTTTTTCTCAGAAACTCAAATCATTTAGCCTAGTACAGGAATCTAAAGGTCCGTGACCATACATCCCACCTAACTTATGGCTAACTTACTGTAACACCAGAACAACAGAGCCCATACAGTGCCCCGAGATAGCCCGAGACCAAGGTGCCCCCTGGGATCTGCACCTCACTGAACCTCCTTGTAGCTCTACAGAAGGACAAAACTGCACTGACCTGGTGCCGAAGAGCAACTCCCCATTCCTCCTGAGTTTCATCCAACAATGACAACACTTTCCTAAAATCACCCTGTGTGGAACGGAGCGGGATTCGGCGCAACCCCTCCCACCGCGCACAAGTGAAAGAAAGTGTTCGACAGATTCATCCTCCAGCCCACAAACACAGCGGGGCGTCGGAGACCACCCCAAACGGAACATGTGGGCCCGTAGGAGGACCTGCCCCGTACTCAGACGAGACAAGACACCGGCCTCCCGTCGGGACAACCGATCCAGAAACTGCAGCCTCTCAACCGACGGGTGGACCGCAGACAAGTCTCCTCCCGAGTGGTACCCCTAGCCCACTCGGTATTCCAGGCAGCTGATGCGACCCCATCCAAGACAGATGACAAATCCCTTGCAGCCAAAACAAAGGATGCCACATGGGTGCCCTGAAGACACTGGGCCCCCGTGGCGTGCCAGATCGTCGGCCAATTCATTCCCAAAGCACCCCTTATGCCCCTGCACCCAGGTCAGCGAAACCTCGTGTCCCGCCTGAAACACAGCAACAACCATCTTGCCAATACCGTACACTGCTGGGTGGCTGACATCAAGGGACTCGAAGGAACGACGCAGAAACTGAAGACCAGCCTCTGCGTCAGAGATGACCCGATACCGCTGCAACCTCAAATCAAGCGCCAGGTCCAAGGCCAACGGAAACAGCGACAAGCTCCGCCCCAAAAGCGGAAGGGACACACCTTAGGAGGTGGAAACTGAGCTCCTTGTGCAGCGCCAGAATTGCCACTCCTAGACCCCCTGAACAAGATTCACAAAAGAACGAGGCATCGCAATAAACATCAGTATTCAACAGTGCACTCCCCAAAGTACCACTCGTACCCTGAAAGACCGATAGCAACTGCCCACACCACGTCCACGGGGCAAATGGCCTAACCACAAATGCAGCCTCAAACTTACCCAGTTCTGTTTTTTTGTGCTACCGTGGCAATAATGAGCCCGCTCGCCTTCTTGCTGATTGTTGAAGCTTCGTTTGTTTAATCTTGACCCCTAATAATCCCCCTAGCATGTGTGCCTCTTCTAGCTTATCGTTCCACTTTGTTTCGTCTCTTGCATGTTGACGCTCATGTGGGGGGTCTCCTTATGTTTGGCAGGTCACCTAATGTGCATGTGAAACTGCGGGCTGTTGCCTCTTACGTTCTGAGGTCGGGCCAACGTGTGTGACGGGCTCCTGCTCCTCCTCTGGCGTCCGGATTCCTTCTGGCGACTGGTATTATGCTTTTTGTGCTTTTCTGTTTTTTTTTTTTTGTGGTGTTGTGGTTGGTTCTGTAATGCTGCTGTACTATTCTGTAGGTCGGCGCGTGGTTTTGGGCCGAGGCCCCGGAATAAACCATTCATTCCTAATAATCCCTCATCATCATTAAGTCTGCTCCTAACGAAATATATAGATTATGGTGGATTGATTTTTATTTTTTATTTTATTATGTCTAACAACGGTTGTATTCCCTGATTCAGGCAGCGTAGTTTGATAGTGGTATCTTGTTTTTTTTTTTTTTTGTTTTTTTTTACAGTTTATTTTTTAAATGATTTTCCGCATATAAACATCTTTTTTGGGAAGTTAGACATCGTTGTTAGACATTATAAAAAAAAAACGAGTTGTCCTTCTTCAGGGTTTCTTTGTAAATTTCATCGAAATAAACTCACCTGATCTTAGTAGGCAGAAAGCAGGTTTTGAAGCAGAACAAGTTTATTCGGGAAGGTATGCAACTACAATTTGGTACAAAATGGGTGAAATGTGGCAAAATTTTGCTTTTTCTGGTAACGAAGCTTTTCAGCACAGCTCCGTATCTTCTTGTCCTTAAAAAATGTGGGGGGGGGAGCTCGGACGTGGGTGAAAGAGAAACTGGAGCGAGGGGTTCGACAAAGAAAAAAAAAGTGTACGAGAATTGTAAATCTGTAAATCTTCCAACGGATTTACGGATTTGCTGGGATTTAAAGATTTACAAAGATTTAACTAAGATTTAATGATAAACATGAAATTTTTCAAGATTTACACGGATTTACAGAAGATTCAAAGATTTACATAAAATTTTGCGGATTTACACAGATTTACATGAAGATTTTTAGATTTGCTGGTATTTAAAGATTTACTAAAGATTTAAGTAAGATTTAATGATTTACTTGAGATTTTTTCAAGATTTACATGGATTTACAGAAGAATTACACAGATTTACAGATTTGAAGACTTACATGAAGATTTGCAGATTTGCTGGGATTTAAAGATTTACTAAAGATTTAAGTAAGATTTAATGATTTACTTGGGATTTTTTCTAGATTTACACGGATTTACAGAATATTTAAAGATTTTCACAGATTTACATGAAGGTTTGCAGATGTGCTGAGATTTAAAGATTTACAAAAGATTTAAGTAAGATTTAAATGATTTATGCCAGATTTACGTGATTTACAAAATTTGTACAAGATTTAGAAGTTTTGAATGATTTACACAAGATTTAGATGATTTGTACAAGATTTACAGATTTAAAGGATTGCAACAGATTTGTAAATCTAAATCTTGGGTGTACGAGATTTCTAGTTTTGTCGAACCCCTCGAACTGGAGTGTGTTTAAGTCAGCGAAAGAAAATGACCCAGTTAGCACGCGGCCATTTTAACAGCGGTAACAAATTAGCACATCGCTAATGAATAATAATCATCTCAATCAGTGGCGTACCCAAGAATTTTTTGGGGGGCGGGGTAAAGGGTGGGGAACTGGAATTCAAAAATGGGGTCAGAGAATTAATGTAAGTGGTCTAAGGATGGGAGGCGTACTTTAAGCCGGGCTTGGTCGCCATATCAGCTGCAGGGCATTGACCTCCTGGAATCGGTCCACCCCAGTTTCGCGCGTAGCCTATTGAGATTTCGTAATCTTTTCCCCGGAGGTCGGTTGCGAAGGGCGGGTCTAGAGCCACTTGAACTTCGGAGGCTGAAAATCAGAGGCTATAGTGATTGTTAACTGTCTTTTTTCGGTGGACTTACCTCTTTTTAAATTCACTACTTACCATTCAACTCGTGGTCATCCATTCAAGCTAGACATCGAAACTTGAATGTGGACTAATTTTTTTTTTGTAATGAGGGAACTCGCTTGGAACTCGCTTCCTGATGTTGCCGTTGGTGCAGTCTCAGTGGAAGCCTTTAAATTAGCCTTGACAAAGTCCCTCTTATACAGTTCTTGAAACGACAATATTAATTCTAAATTGTGTTGCAACGATGTTAGTTGGCTTATTACCCTTCCGTAGTCCATACCATGATGGTTAATGATACACGCGTCCCTGTTGGCTTTCCTGCATGACTCAGTTTTGCGACATTAGTTCAAACGTATGTAAATGTTGCCAACACAGCCATTTTCTTGTTTTTTCATTCGTGCGAGAGGATTTTGCGACAATAGCTCTAACCTGCGTAAATGTTGCAAACGCTATTCTCAAAGAGTCGTACGCGTATACCGGAAGGAGTTATGCGCCTTTAAAGTGTTTTTTTTTTTATTCATAATATTTTTATAAGTTCCTCGGAGTTCTGTAAAACAACTCAGCAGTTTTAGGAACATTAAAAAAGTTAATTCTTAGAATTTGTTTTCATTTGCAATGAATTCCTAAATTTGTCCTTTTGACAAATTGTAATGTTGGGTTTTATGCCCCCCCCCCCCCACCACCACCTCTTTGGGTGCGCCACTAGCCTCAACTGGCAGTTAGCACAGCTGACAATCGTGTTGGACCAGTGGAGCAAGGCGGCCTGAATCGGATGGTTAGCACGACTTACGTTCTGGGTTTGAACCTGACCTCTGCCACCCCTTGCACTTTCGGGAAGAGAAGGACTCTTTGGTGCCTGGTGCTCATGTCGATTGTGCCGAATTGATGAAAAAAATATATGTTGTAGGCGAAGTAAAATGGTGTAAGTTATGTTTCCTGATGGAACAGAGGCCTTTGATAGCTTTAATTGCTTTAATTGCTTTATGTGTTTATGCTTTAGTGTGTTCTTTAATTGTGAACAAGGTAAGAATGATTTTTGCCCAAAATTAAGTAATTTTTTTGTGTATGGGAATTGTGTTCCATCACGAAACATGTCTTAAACCATTTGATTGTGGCGTGTAACTGATCCTAGAAACATTTTTGATTGGCATTTCCTAGCAAAATTGCCTCTCTTTCCTTCTGGCGCTCACATCTCCAGTACCAGGTATAGCATCGCCTCATGGAGTTTATCGTGGAATTGAATTTGTAAGAAACGTGTGGTTTGATACTGCACTTTTGTCCAAGCATCTTTAGCGCACGCTGAATTCTGTTATATTTCTTCCGTTTGCTGTGCTACACTGTGGAATTTGGTTTCATTATGCAAATAGTGAACCTCTACCGTTCATCAGCTTCCTATACGACGCTTCAGCCAGACTTTGTAATCAAGACTGATAAGGGAATTTGTTGGCGAGCCCAAACGGCCGTTATAAGACACCTGGGGACGATCGTAAAGGAAATGTCTTGAGGATTCCACAAATTGAGACTGGGATTATGGGAATTTGTTGACCACATTCACCAGATGGTGCTTCAGGGGGGTCACAAGACCCCCTGAAGGGGAGTTAGTGGGATTACGCTGCGTAATCCCACTAACACTCCCCTCCTACTCCCTTTCCATCTCCTGGAAACACGACGATGCAAAATAAGGAGACAATTTAAAACGTCGTCAGAAAAATATTAATATTTTTGACTCGACAGTAATTTTCTTGATGGGGAAAAAGGTTTAGAGAAAGGATCACCACAAGGATTAATTATTCATTTTTAACTTACGATTAGGTTTTTGTTCTTTCTTGGAGTTGTGTGGTGGTTGGGGGGGGGGGGGAGTTGTGCGTTTGAAGAAATTATCACAACCCTTGGATTTTGCGCAAATATTTTAGATGGCGCTAAAGTACAGCAGAAATGCGTGTAAGATTTAGCTCTCTGTTGCAATACATATCCGAATTTTGAAATATGTTAAATTAAGAAAAGGAAGCTTCAATTAGGAAAACGTGGAAGAATTGCAGCGAAACCTAGTACTCAGTCTCGCCTCGTCTCGATCTTCTTCAGGCCTATTCTGTAGGCCTACAGCTCTTTAGCGAAACGTAGCTATAGGGTTACTTTGCGCCAAGCCCGGTTTTGTACCCATAGTTTGATGACGATTGCACATCACCAAAGTCCCATTGTACTAAAGCTTCTTCAGTAATCGCATTCCTATTGGCTGAAAACAAAAATGAAAACAAATTTAGTGATTTGGTAAATGATAGCTCAATCCAAACTCCCATCGTTAGGCCTATTGTGTAATATATGAAGTTGTTTAATCGTTTCTGCAGCTCAACGTATTTTGTATATGGTGAAATATGAAAATAAGTATTTACCGCAACTGTCAATAGAAGCCCAGCTTTGCGAATTTTCTCTTCTTTATTTTTACAATCTCTCACCCGCCCCCTCCTTCCTATACCATCAACCAAAAATTTAGAGTCCGAAAACTAACCGTGGTGTCCGAAATAATGCGAAAAAAGAAAAGGTTTTCCGGATTTGCCATACCGGTTCTTATTTAATACTAGACGAAGCCCGTGATATGCACGAGGCCGGTCATGATTTAAGTTTACAGACACACTTTTCCCGACATTTTCCCTACATTTTTCGTGCCCGTGCCCCGTGCAGCTTATTGTGAGCCATATGTGAGTTGATCGACTGCTCCCTCCCGGCTGCACTAGCATGCTGGTAGAACGGAAGAGTCTACTTGCAATGCTGGCGTGAGGAGGGGGAAGTGATTGGTCGGCCTTTTTTTCTTGACTGCTCAGCCGGATCCAGCATTATTATAAGGATTACCACTTCGAGCACTGTTTTGGTGTCGTGTTGTCTCGAACGCACGAGACTATACCGAGGGTACACGGAGGTTTCCTATGTCGCTTTATCTTACGTCGATGTAGTGCTTAGAGCGCTTTAAGCTCCGTGTACCCACCTAAACCCACTTTCAAATCGCTTTATCTCAAAATACCTCGTTTATCGACGTAAGGAGTTGAAGCACTGTAACAACCTACGTGTATCCACCTAAAACCCATTTTCTACGTCGCTCTAAGGGCTGCTTTCTTGTGATTGGTTGAAAAGTGCGCGCGTAAACGTCACGAAACTAGGACGGCAACCTGTCACTTCGTTAAAACGAAGTCGAAAGCCAGCTAGCTGAATGGGGACTTGGGAATAAAGAGGGGTTTGCTTGATTGGGGGATTAGATAAACGCGACGCAGGAACCCCCGCTGTCGTTTTAACTCACGCCACCTAGAACCTCCGTGTAACCACCTCTCCCCTAAAGCGATGTGAGTTCAAGGCGACGTAAGGTAAAGCGACGTAAAAAACCTCCGTGTACCCGCGGTCACGTCTCGATACTAGTCTCGGCAGTTCTTGGCATTACAATTTAGGAATTAATGCTGGTTTTACGGTTTGGTTTTTCTCGCTTTGGGCTTGTGCTTCCCCCGTCTTTGGTTGGTCTCCCTCTCAGTTCGGTGAATGGGAAATTGCGTCAATTCGGGACGGCTTAGCAAAACGGATCACCAATTTTGTTGTTTTGGGCGTGTTTTGTTGACCAGTCGTGTTCGTCCTCGATCATGCCAATAACTAAGGTCCGTACGAAAAATGTGGACAGAGGTTGCTGCACTTCAACTCCAGATTGAGACCCGGCATGCTCAGCTAGTATTGCTTTTATAAAAAGAAAATTGTATTTGGAGGTGAGACGGAAATGAGACTGCACGAACTCGTTGCAGTCTCGAACGTATTGTATCGGATTCGTCTCGTCGTCAATTATTGTGCCTGCCTCCGCGTCGTCTCGCCTCGCCTCGCCTCACCACGAAACAAAACACGCTGAAACGAGAAAAGTATCGTCTCGTGTGGGTCACCAGCTACACCGTCTTGACCACAAAAAAAGTCGAGTATCATAACGTGGCCGTGAACCGAACCTGGGTTTTACATTTTCATATCGAAGGATTTTGCCAGATTTTCCAGGTGGACGCAAGCTAGACTTGTAAGCTTTAAGTCACATTATAAATGCTGACTCTATACCACGCGCAATGGCTGTTTGGTGTGACGTGCACATCACGTGTCTGGGCTAGTCCAATCAGACGGCCAAACAGCCGTTGTTCTCGTTCGTCATTGGCTAACTCATGGTGACGTCACAGCAAACAGCCGTTGCGCATGGTATAGAGCTGTAGGGGCGTAATGGCCATACGGAAAAATATAAATATAAATTTATTTGCACGCAAAAGCAAAATGGAACATGGAAGAGTATGCCACTTATTCCAGTCCAAAACTTTTAAAATATTAAAAAAATTATGCTTCGTCATATAATTTCAGGTAAAAATTAAGGAAGTTTCCATCTACATCATTAAAAACGTATGATGTGCGTGCGTGCGTGTTTGTACCTCTACTCCTCCTGAACGAAGGCACCTACAAAGATGGGAGTAGGAACAAATGAAAGATAATTAAATTTCGCTTCGGTTAGGTCTATTTTCATCGCTGTAACTTGATTTCATGACCCTCAAATACGCGAAAAAAATGTGCAAAAATAAAGTCAAAGGTTTTTTCCCTCTCTGATGACTCATGAAGGTTGTTCGTGACGTCATTCACGCAAACCTCCTCGAGCGAAACGAGACAACGCCAACAGAGCAAGCGAAGCTAGCGATGCGATAGTTTTAACTTAAATCTCTAAGAAGACAATTTTTAGACAGATATTTTTTTTAACGACTCTTAAAACAGAGCAGAGTCGGTGGAGGTTCAACTATACTGCTGGCAATTTGTTCTAACAGAAATAAAATAGAAAAAATTCCTGGTATTTGTTTTGAAACTAGCTGTCACCAGTGTCCAGCTCCCCCCCCCCCCTCGTCCGATCATCGGAACGGAACTCGAAAAAATCCACACACCAAGTAGGAGTAAATAAGTTAGACTCAAGTCTGCTCTTATTAGTCATCTTAATTCCAGAGATTCCAATCCTAAGGCATTCAGGCGACCTATGTACGGTAAATTGGATACACCTTTTAATGTTTTAGTGCACCTGGGTTGAACCGATTCAACAAGGTCAATGTTTCTAAAAAATACCACAAGAGAGGGGCCTACTTTAACCATTTCTCGGGCGTTAATGGTCCTCCCACGCCCCTGCTCTAAGGGAGTCACAATGCCGGTCATCAACCCTAGAACAAGAAATACACTGGCTGTGAAGACAAATAAAGGTACAATAAGAAAAATAAATATGATTCCATCGTAGCATTCATGGTGGTAGATACCGGTAGGCGCCGTAGACACCATAAACATCATGGCGGTCTGGTTAGTGCCGTGGTATTCTCAGATGTAAGCGCAGCCGACATGTAATCCGAAGACCAAGGTTCGATTCCCGGCCACATGATGACACAAATGCGGTTTTGTTTTTCGTCTATATGGCCCCCACTCTGGCTTTCGCTGTATCCCTGGATGCTACGACGGGATCATATTTCCTTGCACAGACGTTTTAACAAACCTTCAACACTGTTCCATTCTCAGCTTGACCGTTTTTCCAGTTTGGGGTTTTGATGTGATATCACTTCTTTTTTTTTTTTTGAAAGGGTGTTTAGATGGGGTTACGGCAGACGGTGGATATCGATATTCGAATGCAAGACGGCGATCTTGAAGATAAATTTGAAGTTAATCGCCAACCAAGATGAAATTTTATAATAAATGCAAGCAGTTGGGTCGTTTGGTACAACGACCCTAAACAAGTTCAAGCCAATTTTCTCAATTAGACGGGAACTTGGCTCCCTCCTTGAAAAGGCTTTCGCGCGCCGTTGAAGAATTAATGGAGACATTTAGTCCCTAATTCAGCCATGATTGTCGTCTGTCTTGAGGAACGTGTCGCACTTAATTACCAGCACTTCAAGTCGTCGGCCACCCTAATCGATATCATTCCAATTGATCGGAGCCGTTTTGGCTTTTCAGAGCTGTTGTGGCCGAAGATTGGTTGGGTGGCTTGGGTTTGAGGGAAGAAAAGATCTTAATAAGACGGCGGTTTGTTCTTGGGTTTGCTTTCGCGCCTTCTGTTCTTAGAATTGTGGGTAATAAGTCATGGCGGCAGGAATGAGCCTAGCGCCCTGAAAGAGTTGATCCATCAGTAGCTGGAAGGGGACCCTGTTAAATCCTAGCCAGACCAATAAGTCAGGGGTAGGGTGAAAGAATACCAAGGTACTGTAACAGCTATGGCGTGTTTTCTGAGATATTCTGCGCATGTTTTGAAATACGCGTGCGTGAATGTTGAGATACGTGCCTGTTTGGCTAGTTGGCTGTGCGGATGTTTCAAATATCAAAGCATGCTGTCATGAGTATACAGATTGGGATGAGTTAAACCATGCGCAATGGCTGTTTGCCGTGACGTCACCATGAGTTAGCCAATGACGAACGAGAACAACGGCTGTTTGGCCGTCTGATTGGACTAGCCCAGTCACGTGATATGCACGTCACAGCAAACAGCCATGGCGTGTGGTATAAGGTCTCTCTTAATTTGAGGTTTCCGTTAGCAACCAGATCAGTAGTTGAATTGATAAAATTATTTTATGGGGCAGTAAGTTGTGGTGAAAGATACCTCCTGACCGGTGAATGAGTTGCCACAAGTACATGGGAGACAGAATTTATAAAATTTTCGGCAATTTATTACTTCACCATTTTAAAATACAAAGTACTTCGTCCAACAATGTGGACATTCCACTGACAATGTCCACATTGTTGAACGGTTTTTAGTGTATTTTTTGTGTTTTAAATTGTGAACAAGACATCAATAGGTTGCCGAAAATTTTATAAATTCTGTCTCCCATTTTACTTGTGGTAACTCATTCATCGGTCAGGAGGTATCTTTCAACGTGACAGCAGATCAGTAGTGTATTTACATCCTACTGGAGGGCTCCACCACCGTTTTTGTTTGCAAAATAACAGAGGCCATACACAAATCATAATGACGTCACGCAATTTTTGCCATTTTTTGGCTCCCTTTCCCTGTAACGCTTTGTCACAACCTTTGGCAACCCCCTCACACCAGAAAATGATTTCATGAACGTCGAACCACCTCCCACTTCATTACCAATGAAGAGGGTAACAATTTAAGAAAAATCACTGATTTTGTTTCGTGGAATTATTCCGAATTTGTCCTTATGTCTGATGATATATTTTGCGCTTTATCCCGTCGTTTTGATGGAGTTATTCCAATATTTACTGAACCGGCCTCCCCCCCCCCTCCCCCACCACCACCACCCTTGTCCGTAACTATTACTCCACCCCCTCTTGTGTGACCTATATTGTGCACGGTTCCACAGTGCCTTAAGCCATGGAGTGCGTAAACGTCGCGTGTAGAACTATGATGGCGCCCTCCAGATTATCCTTGCTATATTTGACAGAGCGTGAGTTGATGTTATCATCAAGTGTGCAAGTTGTGGTATATCGCTTGTCTCTGGTGCCTGCAAGGTGCACTTTGGTGTTCCATTACCGCCACCTTAAGACGAACGTGCATTCGCCGTCTTAAACTTTAAAGCCTGGCGTCCATAGTTGTCCGAATTCTTGCTTTTGTCTTCGTTTTAAATTCGCAACATTGATGATAAATACTTAACGACATTAATCTCATTAGCTTGAGTGCTTCAAGTTTACCTCGCTCTCGCTTCTACGTTATGGTTTAAGACGTGGATGGACTCGTTTGAACTCGTACACACAAGGTACACCTATCGTTCTAGGCAAAACTCGCAATATCCGAAGCATGCAAAGTCTTTCTCTAACCAACCCGAATTCTTGTAAGAATAGGTAGTTATACACATGATGGTTACCCTTTTCCAAACGGGAATCCCCGGTTTGCAGAATCGAAATATACCTCAAAAACTTACCATTGCAGAAGTCAAAGATGCTTGCCTAATTGGAAGGAATTTGTGAATACTTGCTGCTTCTGATGCTATGTGTTTAGCCGCAGCGAGCGCGGCAGTGCGAGCAAGGCACGTAATTTGAAAAGCTAAATCTGCAAAACGGGTGTTTGTCTATAAATGTCTGACCATTATACGAAAGTCATCTTTTAAAGTTCGTGAACGGTATTTTTCGAAACAGGATTTGCCCTTTAGGCAAAAGCTTTTAATCTGCCTTCTTTTTGGCGAAATGGGACGTAACCGAGCTTACTGCCACCAAACGCTTCCACGTTCATTCTTATGATTTGTTAAGAACGAAAACAAATCTTGCTGAAATAGTCTGGTTAAATCGAACTTTTTTTTTTTACCTTATGTTGTTTTAATATTACTTTTATGAATACGTATTATTAGGGCTACAAAAGAAGGCCTGATTTTAAATGAGTCTCTGCTTTCACGTGTTTTCTTAATCGATTTTCATTTCCGGCAAAACGCACTCCAAAACGCGCTAAAACAATATCTCGATGCGATGCGGAGAATGATCTAGATGGATCGATCGATTAAAAAGCAATTACTCCTTCGGCGGTTTGCAAAAGTCTTCTTCCAGTTCTTTGACGCTCTTTAAGTTCGTCACTTTTTCCCCCACCACGAACGCAGCTTCAGGGTTCCAAAAAAGCTTTTCGGAAATGGAAAAGAGCCGTTCCTTCATAGCAGCAACCGTAGCGTGAGTCTGCAGAAACTGCATCTCGATTGCTGGAGCGAATGGATTTCCGGAACTTTTTTCTTTCATTTTTTTTTTGTGGCTTTTTCTGATGCGTTAATTGTGGCGTGATGCCGAACTTAACATCTGTTCCTTTCCCCCTCAGTCTCCATACCCCCCCCCCCCCCCCCATATCCCCGTCCTCACTTAAGAACCCTGCTCGCTTTACCTTTGTTTGTAAACATTTTCCACTTAGTACAAATGACAAAGTAATGGAAAGCTTGTAACGCAGAAAAAAAGAAATTCAAACTGTCGGGAACCAGTTAAAAAGCTGCGATAGGTTGAATTGGGGGGGGGGGGGGGATATTCGCTAGGTTCAAGAAAGTGAAAGGAGAGCATGCTTCTATACCACACGCCATGGCTGTTTGCTGTGACGTGCGTATCACGTTACTGGGCTAGTCCAATCAGACGACCAAACAGCCGTTGTTCTCGTTCGTCATTGGCTAACTCATGGTGACGTCACGGCAAACAGCCATTAAGCATGGTTTAGATGCCCCGTGTCTAGACACCCAAGTGGAAACAACTATCGTGATTGGGGTTGAGGAGTGGAGTTATTAGGGAGTGATCATCACGGTTACGTCTCGTTTCGCCAAATCCCGTGTTTCACCAAAAAAAAGCAGATTAACAGCTTTTGCCACAGGGGCCAGTCCCGTTTCGCCAAATATCGTTCACGAAATTTTAGGCACACGAAACATTTAAAACATTTTTAACATGAACATTTATAGCATGATGATGGTCAGGCATTTATAGACAAACATCCGTTTTGCAGAATCCCATTTTGCAAAATAATTTGTTTCAGATTACGTGCCTCGCTCGCTGCGGCTAAAACACATAATATCAGTAACCTCACTAATCAAAAATTACTAACAATAAGGCATACCTGCAATAATTGTAATTGTAAGTCTGCAATGTTACATTTTTGAAGAATATTTGGATTCTGAGAAACGGGATTCTACAAAACGGGAATTCCCGTTTGGAAAAAGGTTTTAAACCATCACGTGTATAACTAACTAGTATTCAAAGAGAAACTTGGCACTGACGTAGTGACGCCCAAGAATTCTAAACAATTATATTTAAAGCTCACGGGTTTCCGTCTGTATTTCCAGTTTTCAAAACGCTAATAAATCAACTAGGCTTATTCTACCACTACTTGACTCTGGTAAATGTTTGCCTTTTAAAGCCCCATTACATAAAAAAAATAAGGTATTAAATTTCGTGTACGTAAAATTATGTCAAATTCGTTTTGGCGAAGCGGGATTTGGAGAAACGGGAAAGACAGGAAACAACACAGGAAAGTCGTGAGTCAAATTGCAATTAAAATGTCCATCTTCGCAAGGCAGAACTTGCTAAACGTCTTAAAAACGGACAAAACCGTAAAAAAACGTTTTTTTTAAAGTTTTAAAGTAGAGGGGCTTCGATGTAAGCTTGTGACTAGCACCAAACGAAGTCAAATGACTCATCGCTTTCTTGCGACTTTTTTTTTTTTGCTACTTGTTTTTTTTGCAACCTTTGATAATGGCTCAGAGATGAGCCGAAACGTCGCGTTTTAATGTGTACAAGTGTGCACTTTCAAGCTTTTACTTGCAACATTCTTCAAGTGCTTTTTAAGTTTAGTTTAATTTAACAACCAAAATCAGCAACAACAGGCCAGAAAATAAGAAACCACTTGGCCCCTATATATACAAATTAAACTCCCACACCACAGCAAATTAGAAGGCCAAGCGCTCTACCTGAAAATCCGGGAAAGTTCAGGGAATTTATCAAGTCGGAAAAATTCAGGGAAAAATAAGGAATTTATCCAAGTCGGAAAAATTCAGGGAAAAGTCAGGGAATTTATCCAAGTCGGAAAAATTCAGAGAAAAATCAGGGAATTTATCCAAGTCGGAAAAATTCAGGGAAAAATCAGGGAATTTGATAAACATGCACAGAAAGCCAGGGAATTTCAACATTTTCCTGAAAGGCTTTTTTTTATCTTCAAAGAATAGCTAATTCGGATGTCCCTTTTCTTCAGTAAAAATTCATATCCTCTTTGTTTCATTTATGATAATGAAAACTTCTTAGGCCTAAGTAATATGGGACGTTACGTGTTAAGTGCGTTTCTAGTTTTGTTCTGATTAAGGCTTCCTACTGTTGACAAATACCAGTTATGGCAATACAATTTTTTATTTAGCCAAAAAAATGTGATGCAGTTATGGAGAATTTAGTGAAATGTGAAATAAAAAAAATGTTCAGTATTGGTCTGGAAAACCTGGAAAAATCAGGGAATTTCATTATTTAGTTTTGAACGTCACCGTGTATGTACAAAAACCCACTACCGCTGGCAGCACATACACAGTATAAGCTGGCGGCCATGTACCCAGAGAGCACCTCGTGGGCAGACCTGTCCCTTGAGTCAACATCACCGAAATCCTATTTGAACAAAACAGTACTAAGAGGATTTACCTTCCCGGCACGCGCGAGAACTGGCGTAGAGTCGGGAGGCAAGACACGCAATTTCTACTCCAGTCGGCCTTGGCTCGAGAAACAAAATACCTTCCCCGTTTTAAGTTCGTTTAAACGAGTGTTCTGGCGAATTGGCATAATGCTTGAGCTATTCACAGCATGAGGGATACTATTCACACACATTTGTTACGTAAAAACCTATACAGCGAATTTTTGACGTTTAATAAAAAATAAATAAACTTTTGACCATATGTGTGGCAAGGTAGTTGGAAGGGGAGAGTGCCCCACTAACGCCAATCCTAAAACTAAAAGTCTAATACAGTCACCAGGTGATGCCCGCAAATATCCAACCCACTCCGGCCGCTTCAGAACAGAAAAAAAGTTTTTCTTACAGTCACGATAAAATATCTCCAGAAAAAAATCCCGAAGAACAAAACCATTAAATTAACGGGCGCCACCGTCTGATTTTTGCTTCTATTGTCTAACCTGAATTTACATTACCTGTTAGAAGTTAAGTTATAGGCCTATTGCCTGCCAACCGGTAACGAACAGTGCGCATGTGGGCGCCAGCACTCCTACAAAAGCGCCGAGGCGCGACCGTGCTTTATCTTTCGTTCCTCTCAATTTACGTCAATGTGTTGGCTCAAGAGGCGAGGTAGGGTCGGTACAGGTAATGTATATTTTCTGTTACGCAATAGATCCAAAAACCAGCCGGTGGCTCCCGGCACTTTATTGTTTCTAGTTGCTGCCGAAAATATATATTTATACCCGTAATTTTAGCATTACAGTAGACTTCGTGTGACCTGGCGGATGGTACCAACTGACGAGTACCCCAGGGTATAACGAGCTGGCGCCCCAAAGTTACAACTTTGCACAGCAGAAAACTAGAAAAACGAGATGAAATGAGTACACGAACTACAATTCAACTCCAAAACAAAACAAATACCAAAATAATAAAACACCTGTATAATAATAAGTTAAACGCCCACACACACACTCTCACGGACATGGTCCAATTTAATAAACACAAACTGCGTTTACTTTCTAATATTACTAAACAATCCTCGTTCCCTGGAATAGAGTTTAAATTATAGTTCGTTTCGTTTACGTGAACTATAATCCGTTTTTATTGATTTGCTTTCACAGCTGTGAGTTCCATAAGGATAGGAGCTCTAATGCTTTTTTTCTATTTTCGACTTGCGGCACTTTACCAGCAAATAGCTGCTGGAGACATCGAGCTAGCTAGGGAAAAACCATTTGAGAACAAGAATGCTAAAATTATAGATAATGTTTGTTTCGGTTTGGCAATAGAAACAAAAATCAGCCAGTGTCATCCGCCTCTTTAATGTTTTTTTGTTCTGGAGATTTTTTTCCGGGGAGATTTTTTCCGGGATTTTTTCGCTGGGATATTTCGGGGATTCTACCAAACAACGAATCTTGCTAGTTAGTTTGGTAAGATCAGCCGGTGGCATCTGCCATTTTAATGTTTTTTGTTCTTGGAGATTTTTTTTCCGGGGATATTTTTTCCGAGGGATATTTTTTCCGGAGATATTTTTTCTGGGGATATTTTCCCGACCAAACTGACTCTAACAAGCAACCAAATTTACCAGTTAGTTTGGTGCTATTGGAAGATACCAACTGTTTCAACTTTCTCTTGTTTCAAACCACCTGTAGAGATGCCTGTGGTTTCAGACCCATTGTAAAGCCATCTGCTTTCCAGAACCAACACTTTCACCAACGTCTTGCAATTTTATTCTCCTTACTGACGACACATCTTAACTTTTAATAACGCAACTTGAGATTGAGATCTCCATAACCCTTTTCGGCGTGAAGAGAAAGAGGGCTGCTCAGTCGTCTCTCTTCCTCTCCCCCTAATCAACGACTCTGGTGAATGTAGGCTATTCCGCATATTTACGACCTAAATCGCCTGCTAACAACACAGCATCTTTATTAATTTTAGCTTTTCAATTCGCTCGTCTCCCTGACGTAATTGTGTGGCTCAACTTTCCGTGCTTAGCCAAAAATTTCCTTTTGTTCCGTTTCTTTCCGCTCGCACGGTTCCTTCCACATTCTTGTCATAGTCTTCCGTTTCCGTTCGCTCCTTTGCTTCCGGAAATGGCGTCTGCGGGCATCTCTGGAATGTCAAGTGCGGTGCCACGTTCGTGCTCCAACAAGCACGAATTGTGACGAAGCAAAAAAGGGCAGGGGAAAAAAGGGAGATTGTCGCGTAAAAAGACAGTTCCGCAAACTACATCACCTTTATGGTCTTAAATAAATTATGAACCTTCATGGTGCACCTTGTCAATTTGGCGTATCGTATCGTGTATGCATGGCAGGTTCTCGTAGTAAAAAGCCAATGTTTTTTTCTCGGAGTAAAAAGCCACACGTGCAAACAATAATACATAATTTTTTTTAAGGATGGAAAGCCAAATGGGTTCGGTTCAGTTCATAATAAATAAATGCATGACTATTTGCTTTTAGTCTTCTGTACAGCCGTACCGGCTGAGAAGACTATTGCACCGACTTTGTCCGTCCGTCCGTCCATCCGCCTATCCGTCCGTCCCGGTCGCTTTTTGCAACTTCAAAACGGCACCAGACAGAGACAAAAAATGATATGTACCATTAGCTTTAGTGACCAAAGGTTACTTTAAAAACTCGGCAAATTAAAACATCGTTGCCTTTTTATGGCTAATAGGCTCTCTCGACGTAACTCAACGAAATAATAACATTTGATCGTCGCATTTAAACCATATGCATAAAATGCAACCGTAAAAACAAAAGGATTTTTGTTAACGACACACAATGGCTTAATTTAAAATAATCACGACACCATCATGCTTGAACCAAATTCTCCGTTAGTTGCTACTTAGGAAATAAAAGCTGCAGGTAAAAATAATTAGGCCTAAAAATGAAAATTAGGCTTAATACCACGTTGCCACGGCAACGTCAAGTTGTTATGACTCGCTGGTGGCTTCACCAACAACACTGTACTATGACGTCTCTCCATTGCGTTTCTCCTATCCCTTTGCACGCTACCACTGATGTATATACGTGGCGCGCCGAACACTGTAACTGTCTGCTGAGAGGTGCACCGTTTTGCATAAATGAGTAGTCCTACTATCCAATCCAATTCTCTATTGCCTACTACTTATGAAATTAAAATAGCAGGCAAAAATTAGGCCTAAAATCTGATAATTATGCTTAAAACCTAAAATTTAAAGCATCCCAGACAGGCTCCCATTAATAGGTGCGGTATTCTATCGGAGAAATGATGTAGGCAACACCAATCAACATAAATCAAATCCGGGACAGGCCCCAACAAATTGTGTGGTGTGCTAACGGAGAAATAATGTACCCAACAACAAACTTACGTGCCCAAACACTCCTCCTCAGTCGCGTCTACACGGTTCGGCGCATGCTCACCTACTTTCTGGCTTGGCTCGATCCGTCCAAGTTCAGAACTCCAAGATTATTGCCCTTGGCGCACAAATCACCAGGTTTTCAATAACCTATTTGTTGATGCGCATGCGCCGTTTAAGAAACAAGGTGCACCGTGCAATGCGCATGGTGTACCTGATTCGCACTAGTCGTCCCATCGGTTACTGTGTGAGATGCATCTGTCTGCAGGGCGCACCGAGCTTTCAAAAGGGCGGCTACACCTTGACCGTTGAAACCAAATGCCTAAGTCTTACTGCTCAGCCACAGTGGCACGACCTAGTCAGGTAGGTCATCAGCTTAGACCTCAAAGGTGGAGGGTTCGATTCTCCGCCCAGGCAGTCCAAACGTCAACGGAAATGGGTTTGCTCTGTATACAACGTCTGCGAAGGTTCGGTACACAGGAACAATACCGTTTTCATGCAAAATGTTCAGCAGAGGCTGTGTCACTTAATAAAGAACCAATTTCCACTCGTTCGTGTGATCATTATCCATAGGGTGATCTTTAATGGTTTAAAAACGCATTCGGGGAGATGATCGGGTGCGGTTAACGCTCGCTAAAACTCTTTGACCCTTTGACGACACTGTTAACTGTGGGATATGTATGGGCTTTTGTTGAACTTGGCTTTAGCCTCGCCGCCTCACTACATTTTAAACCAAAGCATGGCCAAAACCACGGATACGCTTAGACGTTGAAGAGTACATTCGTTAGATCGACCATTTCCATTTCAAAATACTGCAGTTTGAAAACCAGTTGTTGTCATTTTTCATTTGAAAATACACCGACTTTAACAATGTCGGCGTAGCTTCTAAACCAAAACAAGGTAAGGTCTACCAATGACGTCTAGCATTCGATATTGTTTCTTTTCATTTTCTGTTTCTTCTTTCTTAAAGCTTCTTTCAGCCGATCAGAGATTACGTGCGGCTTTTGTTTTTGCGAGCGTTTCTTTTTTTTTTGGTCTTTCTTTTTTATCAATTTTTCCGACGTCGTCGACTTATTTCTATTTTTCTCTTTGGTCTGGCTTCCTTCCTTTTAGTAATTTCCCAAAGGAGACCGTAAGATTCTTGCATTCCGACATGTGGGACTTGAGAGTGGAATTTGTTGTTTAGGTCTTCCCTATATTCTTTTTTTTTTTTCCTCTTTCTTTTCCATTTTTTATTCAACTTTGAGTTCGTTACTATTTTTTTTTGTTTTGGTAAAGAGTGGGAAAGCTTTTTCCCCCGTCGTTGTTTAGCGTTTAAGGTTGAAACCTCCTCATTTATTCTTAAGCTTCTCCAAACAGTGCTCCGTGAAATCCAAATGTAATAGATCACTGCGAAGGGCAACAGCACTTGTTAGGACAAATAATGATAGGGAATCTCGTGAACGCTCTGTCGTCATTTCATTCGCTTCGGGCCTAAGGCGTAAAGCATTAGTAAATGGCGCTGTCTGCGCTCTCCATTCTAAATTATAATCCTCGTGGTCTATAATTAACTTGCAACAGGGTTTCTGAAATCAAATTCTGCAAAAATGGAATGGATTATGGTAATAGATCGCCGAATAAAACTTATGATAGTAATAAAACTTGTAAAAATAATGCTTGCCTGGAAAATTATAAACTATGATGTTAAAATGCCATATTGCAAATCTTGTGTGCGCGCATGTTTGCTGAGACCTATGGCCAATCCTAAATCTCTGTTCAATCTTGCATAGATGGGCGCATCTACGCCTTGTTATTTCATTTCCGTTTCCTGCCTTTGGAACCCTCTAGAAGATTCTCGAACTTTCCATTGCCCATAATACTTGGTTATTTCGCGGTTATCAGGGATAAAAAGTAAAATGTTTAGCTAGGAAATAATTATTTAGCCTCCGGGCCCCCCCCCCCCCCCCTGCAGGGTCCTCCAGATTAGGGTTCCCCCTTCATTGTTAAGCTATCTTTCCCAAACCTAAAGTTTTCTTAAACCCAATCAAACCTAATTAAAGCTAATAAAATTCTCTAACCTTTAACTTGGTTCAGTCTAATTTTGTGCACTCCCAACTTAGCTATTTTCGACATCCCACATCCAGCCTGTCAGATGTCTCGAAGTGATCATACATGCACATTTCAATCGTGCGCACGTACAAACATATATAGAGGCAAAGGACGCATTTACGTAACGAGACCTTCTCACTCGTAGAACCCTATTTGCTAGTCAACCGTTATTTATTTACGATTAGTTTCCAGTTTCTACTAAATGAATGCGTTAATGTATAACTAATTAAATGTGTGATAAAATAACAACACGGATAAACAACAAAGTGCAACAGTACTTTTAAACAGTGCTACAACATTGCTGTCATTTCACGCTATTGCCAAAATTTGCTATTCTCGTACAAAGAACAGCTTCTGACAGTGATCAGATGAAAGTGGATTAAATAGCTGCTCGCAGCGAGAATTCAAAGCCCAACATGGCGTTCATTTCGGGGTTATCGAAATGAAAACAAACCATCGAATGCTGGCCTTTAGAAATCAGTCCACCGTCTTTCACTGCAGTAAAATTGTTTTCTTGTTGTCATAAATCAACGTTGTCATGCGACATGAATGTACGTCGTGTCTCGAGGCATGAGGAGAAGATCTGCGTCCGGATTGTAGCCAGTTGACAACTAGAAAGCCGCATTATCCGGTTTTGCCGAGAAGCAGCCAGCAGATTTAGTATTAACCAAATAAAAGCTAGTGAGCGAGTAAATTGCCGTTGCGTACGGCCACCGAAATAGGAGCCAGCCATACCTTTGCTCATGATCGCAATGTTGCCATTTCATACATTTTAGGCCTAACGTACGATGCAATTAATAACACCGGATGGGTCCATCCAATTCTAAATTATAATAGAATACCAATAATTTACTTGCGAGTGGCCTTTCTGAAATCAACTCCCGTAAAATGGAAAGGATTATGCTAATAAATCGCCGAATAGTCAAGCCAAATCTGACAAATTTCTCAAATCACTCACGCATGCGTGTTTCACCCATGCGCCCATGGATGGACGAACATGAGCAGTTTAATTCCGTAGATATTTATAAACATGGTGAAATGGTGGTTAGGACAGAAAACAAGTGGTTGCACCTACTGTGCATTTCCGCCACTTTAAAAAATGTTGACGTGCACACCTCTATCTTGCACCGTAACGGCGATCTCTCTTATATAATCTAACAGCAGTAACCATCACAATTGCTGGTAAAAGTGTGCTAGATTTTAGGCCTATTTTGTATTTTAGGTGTAATTGTCAGCTTTTAGCCCTAAACTTTTTACCTGCCGTTTTAATTTCGTAAGTAGCACCAAACAGGGAATTGGGTTCGACAGTAGGCCTATTCATCAATGCGACACGGCGTCGAGACTATTTTAAATGAAGCTAACGCATGTCGTTAACAAAATCCTTTTGTTTTTACGGTTGTGTGTTACGCTGCCCTGGTTAAATGTGACGATCAAATGTAATTATTTTATTGAGTTACGTCGAGAAAACTTATTAGCTGTAAGGCAGGAACGAAATTTAATTTTTTGTGTTTTTTTACTAATTTTTGGTCGCTGAATCTGATTGTCAAAATTGTTTGTCACTATCTGGTACCGTACTGGAGTTGAAAAAAGTAATGGATGGATAGACGGGCAGACAAAGTCGTTGCTGCAGTCTTTTGAGCCGTTTCGGCTGTACAGAAGACTAAAATTATATACCTTGCTCGACTTACACACATTAAACAGTAGAATGTTAAAAATCTTCTTCATATAAATATTGTAGTCCTTGTGTAACGCATATTTTAGTAAACACATGAAGAGATCGATTTTCGTCAATTTCGAGATTGTTACCACCATGAAGCTAGGGAACTTCACAGAAAGTGTCACATATTAGGCACCAGCTCCAGTGTTAGCTGTGACGGCCCTAAGCTAATTTGAGATTCCGACTGACAAGAAAGGATCCCAAACATTAACCTGCCTACCCACGCTAGCTAACGTACTTTTAAACATTCCGTTAACAAAGGGAGGACTGGGGAATTGCGCATTACTTATGATCCATGTGCAGTATTAGTCAACTGTGTTGGTAGTTGACTTCCGGTGTATTCTGGTGTCTTTCCGGATTGTAGCTGTTTTGGCACATAATCCGAATCCAAGTTTTTGAACAACATCGGGAAGTGTTGGCTCTGGCGTTCAAGGATCCATCTCGCTGGCCGTCCAGACGGTTGTTAGACTGTCTTTAGGAAGGAGAGGGCTGAACGGTGTGTCTCGAGCAAAAAATGAGCATTTTCATATGAACGGCAAACATAACTGTGCACTTTTTAGCTGCATATTTTTCACACTCAGTCTCTTGCCTGCAAATGCTATAGGTACCGGTACACGTCCTTCGACATGCTGGGAGATTACAGCTCCATAACTGGAAATCGAGGCGTCCGAGGAAATTTGGAACCTCTTATCCAGTTCTGGAAGAGGTAAAACACAGCTTGCGAAGGCCGACTTACAATTGCTGCACCGCAGCCGATTGCAGTTTCTGCCACTCCCAGATTGTGTTCCCTTTCAGGGCTAATAAAGAGGTGCAACCTTCTCAAGAAAATCCCTGATGAAAGTTCTGTAAAAGCCCATTTATGCACCCTCTTTTTCCCCTGAGGCTCTGGAAAATCCTGTATCAATAGAACTTTCTTGGGCTGAACTTTCTCGGGGGCGTATTACGTGGCCCAAGTAGGATACTTCTTGTGCATAAAATATCACTTTTTTCACATTTTTTAGAGACAGCTTTCCTAGTCTTGCCAGTACGTCTTAGGTGGTTTTGATATGAATCTGAATAGATGACCAACTCCTACACGTAACTCATGGCATGGCTGTAAAAGGTGTCACCCAACGCCATGTCCATGAGTCTTGCAAAGGATTCTGGTCCGCTGCATAGCCCAAATGACATTTTTTTGAACTGCTATCTCCGCATTTGGTAACGAAGACAGGTGTACTATCAGCTTTTGGCCTTCATTTCTATCTGCAAGAATCCTGATTTCATGTCTAGGATCGTGACCGAGTTGGCCTTGCCTAGCATTGCTAGTTGGCTGACTCCCCCCCCCCCTTCACTGTCTTCGAGTTAAGAAGGTGGCAGTCAAGACAATCCTTTAGCCCCAGCCTCACCTCTTTTCGGAGCCAGCTATTATGCCCCCCCCCCCTGCTCACGGACCTGCAGACACTACAATACGCTGCATGCGAAATGACATGTATGTATTATGTTTAAACTTTTGAGTAGCAAATTTTTGATTGTCCAGAGAGTATGACCTTTTTTGGAAGTGGTCCTTGGTAGACCCACACTGATTTGGAGATCGGGTAAAGTCACCTGTGGTGGAGGCTCCATGCAACTGCATAATGCACATACTGGCATGCACATACTGGCATGCACATACTGGGATAACCTGGCCCGGAGGGTACATAAGTTGAAAGTAAGGCTTTTCCAAAAATACAGAACAAAGTATTACCGGTTTTCATCGGCGGCAACAAAAGGTATCATGCGTCTCAGTGGTTCGGCAAAGGTGTCGCGTCATGGAGCCATTCTTTTTTCGATGAGGGAGAGGAGCTAAATTTTCAAAAAAATGTTTAGTTATCAAAGCATGTGTCTTGAACTGAATTGAATTGATTAATAGGTTTGGGTGACACTGAGCAAATTCATCATATGTGTGCGTGTGTTACTGAAGTTCAATCGAGAAAGGGGAAAGGGGCTCAATCTGACCATGCAGTGGGAGGATGTGGCGGGGCCCCCCCCCCGGGGGGGGGTTGGCACTATTCCGACCGGTAATTAGGTATTCTGGAACCGGCTAGACCGGCGTATGTTTCATCGGGGGTACAGCTAGTTGAATTGAATTTATTTATGTCTTTTGAGTATAAGCTATAACAATTAAAACAAAATAATGATGATTTCTGCATTTTATTTTAACAAGTAATTTTTAGACAATCAATTCTATTATCTTCGCGGTACTTCCGATGTCGTTTGCCTATATTATCATCAACGGCACCAAAAGGCATGATGCATGCATGGTTCGTAGGAGGCGTCGCATCGGCTTGAGGTCACGGAACTTGAAATTTAAGAAAAAAAACATGGCAGCGTCGATAGCAGGTACTCAAACATGGTAACAGCAGCAAAATGCGTCAGAAACTGACGACATACTTGTGCATCGAAACCATGTGCATTAAACCGAATGGTGGATTAAAAAAAAAAACCAAAAACTCCTTAAAATAAAACGTTGAGTAATTTTGGGGGATTGGAGAGGGTGAAGCAAAATGTTCCAATTTTTTTTTTATCGTTAAAGCGTAGTTTTTATGTCTAAGCTATTTAAAAAAAAATGTAAATTTCAGCATTTAATTTACCAAAACGGCAGTTGTGAGACAGTTCGAATCCTCTTATTTTGTTCTTTTCGTGGAACTTCCCATGTGGTCTGCCAAAAATCATATTTTTTTAAAAGTTCACGTTCCTTTTTCTCTAAAAATATTGACAGGAATTTTGTGATTTTTTTGCAGTGTTCACATAATAGTTATGCATGCACAACGGTAAATTTATGTTTGGAATTGCTTGCTGGTTTCAGTGACTATTTTACTGACAGCTCGACATTAATTAAATTGCAATCAAAGTTTATTGTTAATTTTTTTGAAAAAACTAAAAACCAGCATTGTATAAATCTGTTTCAACCATCTTAAGTATGACGCATGCTAGCAGCCCAAAGAATTTCACAAAGTTCTAGGTGTTACCGTTTCTGAGGAAAAAGGAACGTGAACGCGCGATATTTTCTCCATAGAAAAGCACAAGTGATCATTTTGATTTAGTAACGGTAATTTAATTTCGATCTCCACAACGACTTTCAGTAATGTAAGCTTGGACAGTACAAGTCGTCTACACCGCCTTGCCATTGAGTTTATTGACTATGACACCATCTGGTGGTAATCGTTGACAGCTGATACTAATTTCACCCAAATACTATTGGTAGAGAAAGAGTGGCATACATTCATGACCAGAAAATACTGGTTTAATGTCTGGAGTAAGGAAAACAGTCGATAGACCTTCGCTCAAACACTGTAGAAGACAAAAAAATGAACTCTTTTGATGTTTGAGGTAGGGTTGACGAAAGCATTTGCCAAGAATGTTTTGGTCAATCAAGAACGAAAGTTAGAGATTCGAAGGTGATCAGATATCGTCCTAGTCATAAGAAATAATTTTTTCTGTAAGGTTCCAGACACTTGGCGAACAAAGTACTAGCACGTTTCTAGACCAGTGTTTGAGCGAAGGTTGTCTAGGTTCCTCCTACCACAGACCAGGGTAGATTAAGTAGGTAGTGACGCTTTCTGAAAACAGGGCCCAAAAAAAGACCTGCTTCCACAAACGGCACCAGAAGGCAGCACTCGTCTAGTCCGCGTTCCAGCCGAAATTAGAAATAAAAAATGGCAGCGTCGTTGCCATGGTAACCATTGTAATAGCGACAATACCTGCGGAAATAGACGAAAATCTTGTGCGTGAGCAACATCCGAAGTTGAAGAATTTATTCTGTGTTCGATTCAAACTGTATATAGCTCGTTAAAATAACCATAAAGCACGGATGAAGCTTCAGCCTGAACGGGCGAAGCGCACGCTCGTTGGGCGTTCTCGGAACACAAAACCATGCGTTAAAGTTAGCTCCACTCATAACGACAACCCGTTTAAAAATTGAATGTTGGATTTAAAAAAGTAAAACGATCAGCCAGTTCTGATCTTTCTTAAAATGATTTTAATGTCCTAATCTGAATTATAGTATATTTTAAACGATTAATTTTGTATTCTTACCGTTACCAATTTGTTTTAGTGACGCTAAATAGTTTTGAACCCCATGATGCTTTGCGCTTCCGTTACTTGGCGACAGCGCCCTCTGGCGGTAATCTCTGAAAGCAGGTACTTCTTTGGACCAAATGTTTACCGTTGTGAGAGAAAGAGAGGCACTACCTATTTAATCTACCCTGCCACAGACATTAAACCAGCGTTTCTGGAATTAGACAACAGAAAGCCTATTACAAAGTAGTGCACAAAGTATTTCAACACGAAAATTATATCTCAACATCACTGATTTCATGCTAATTATTACTTATAATTTATTACTAGCTAATTCTACTCAGATAAAGTAATTTATGCGAACGATATACTTGAAATTTGACATTAAGTTTACCCTTGACTCCAAAAGGTGCCTTCTATGGTTTGACAGTTCGGTGGTTAACATTTATGTTTGAGTGATCGCGGAAAGGGGCCGCAAACTTGGTGGCAGCCATTTTGGCTCTGATATCACTGCTTTCTATGGCGAAAACATTGATGGGTCCTTTACCCTGGGAAAGGCCCTGGTTCCGATTGGTGCTAACAATTGAAAATTGTTGATCATCACTCACCAACTCTACTTAAAATCGCTTTTTTATCCCTGGTAGAACGACGAAACGACGTGAGTAATCGCACGATCTATAAATTGAGCGAAGGGAAAACCTTTTGTCAAATCTTAACGCTCTGTTTGTACAGTTTTTTTTCCCTCTGCTCTTCGTACGATGTAGATGATAAAATAAACGATGACTACAAAAAGAATCCAAAAAAAAATATGGAAGAAAAATTTATGGCCCAAAACCACGATGGTTGGAAGGAAATATTTTAGGGAAGTTTTGACATTGCTCTATATTACTCGAAGGTAAAAACCGTCTTGTTGGTAATGGTCGGGTCCAAAGTCGGCAGAGATTGCGGGGGCATTTTCATACTTCTGCTCTCTTGCATACAAATCGAGGTAAAAAGCCGTAGGGTTTCGGGAAGCGAATTGGAATCCATTTTGAAACTTTATTGCATACGACGGTCAATGAAAAGGAAAATGAAATTCAAATCTCCGACTTTCCGCGGTGTAACCGTTTTAAAGACGCTGTGTTATTCGAATTCGTCTTGCGGCGGATGTGTGTGTTACGCCGATATTTCCAGCACAACTGGCGCACAGCGAGCTAGCCGTGGGTCGTAAAGCTGTAGTTTAAGGGTGGTTCCTTGTTGTTTCCCCCAGCCTGTCTTTATGCTGTGAAAAATTGAATTACCTGCAAACACATTTCAAAGAGTAGCTGAGATATGTAAATTCCAAGTCTCAAAACAATTTATATTAAAAAACAAAAACCTTTTACGACAAAAGTGAAACAGGAGGGCATCTGCAAACAACGATGAGGTGGGGGGGGGGGGGGGTACAGTATCCACAACACCAGCCTGAGGGTGACGAATTCTAAGCCATTTAGAGAATTTCTGGTTTCTGCAAAGTCCCTGTTTTATTCCTTTTTTTTTTAAACTCAGAACTAATGGATTTTTTTTCAGTTTCGCTAAAAAAAAAAGTCGTAAGCCTGAACATCTTCTTCTCAAGTTGTGCTGTTGGCGAATCGGTGGTTTGAATGCGTAATGAATAAATAAATTGTTCGCCGAATAGCAATGTTCGGCTGGCTTTCCGGCACTACATTTACGAAAAAACACATCGTGTCGCTGATCCGCAACAAGACCCACACGTGGATTTCACCACGCGAGTTTGTGTAGTATTAACGTATACATCACCGTGAGAGGAAAGAGGGAAAAATAATAAGAGAACCCTGAATTACCTGCACAGCAGGGCTAAGCACACAAAGACGTTTACTTTTTAACCATTTTCCAGCGATGTCGAGTAGAATGTACCAATCATTAGCTGACTAATCGTGTGCAAAAGTAAAAATGGTAAAAACGTTTGAATAGAGCAGTAAGATTTCCCGTTGACTAAACAGAACACCAACACTGCTGTATATCTAAAATTTTCCAGGAAAGTTTAATAGCATGCCTTTGCTGTTTTGACTTTATATCAGTTAAACCTTACCATACACATCAAACGAATGATGTTTTCTAATTACACATTTAATTTGTTATGTATTACCGCATTCATTTAGTAAGAGGTTAGAAACTAATTGGCGGAGCCGACCGGAGCAGAGTGAGCGAAGCGAGCATAGCGTAGCCTACAACGGACACCAAATTGCAAAATGTTGATTGGTTGGTTGTACTTTTGTAGTCTGGGTGAAGCGCAAACGAAAGGTCGGAATGGAATGGAATTCGGTGCGTAGCTTGAACCCCCAAAAGTATTGCTGAACTAGAATTTGCCGTAAACGATTAAGACAACCAGTAATATAGTAATCATCCTAGTAGCAGCTAATTTAGCAAATCAAATAATGGTTGGTTGATTAATTGATTGGTTGGTTGGTCGCTACCACGGCCAGCCGCCCTATCCCTCTGGATCCGCCCGGAAGGGGGAGGGGGTCTATTTTTAAGTGTGATATTTCACTTTAGTGTCAGCGTATAGGACTTCTCTGGTTTGACTGTATGCGAACCTTCGCTTTAATGTTCATTCTGTCGCCTTTAATGGCACGAACATTTATTCTACGGCTTAATAAAGAGTCCTGGCTACGATTTTACGGCAAAAGCCGAAACGGCCAATAGTGTACGAGTCGTCCGCCAAAATTTGTTGGTTTGAATCCTGATCACGTTAGTACAATAAAACACAGGGTGATCAGTTAGGTCGTGAATAAGTGGCGGAGCAGGACGGTTGGGTTCCGCCGGTTTGCTTCCGAATTATTTGGTCACCAGCCTATTTGGTCCCAGTCAAGTAATAATTTTAAAAAATTAAGTGACTTTAGGACGATAATTACGGGCAAGGGGAGGTTGGGGCCTTGTTTTTGATGTAAGTGGTTCCCCATCCCCAAAACTGCAGTCCTAAATTTTAATTACTAGTTTCCTGGAATCAAATTATCCCAGGACCAAAGCAGCAGGGGACCAAATTGTCCGGTATATCAAATTATTGTGCACCCGATAAGTGGGTACACCTTTTGGGGCGAGTAATTGGGCCATATGAATAAAACTAAGGATAACCGTCTACGTTCACAATCTGAAGCAAATCCTGCAAGTATAGTGTGAATAAAAAAATAAATAAAAAAAAAACAAGGAAAACCTTTCTACTTTTTAGTCAGAAGCAAATGCTTTATCTGCCGGCCTTTTGCTCAAGAAGAAAGCAAATTCTTCCAAAAAGATGCATCTAGTCAGAGGTAGACTCCCACCTTCCTACGGTGGCTGAGGGTCACGTTACTATGGCAGAAGCAGTGCATGTTCGAAATGTTTAAACACTTCTATAGTCTCATTCCTCTCCAATCCACAGAAGCCTATTTCGGTCCGCAGTGAAAATCTAGGAATGGCTAGCCAGTGTCTTCTCGGGCGCAACCACAGAACCTCATGTGGCGCACTCAACTCTCGACAGAAAATGAAGCTGTGTTTGAGGTACCTATCCGATCAAGGATATCAAAAAGGCATACGTGAGGACTTCGGAGTTGAACAATCGACAGTGTCACGATCTCTCAAAATGTGATTCATAAAATAATTGCACAAACTGGACTAAATTCCCAGCTTCTCCATATGCCATAATGGAAGCCAAAGCGCTATGGCAAATAAATATCGCTTCCCAACTGCCATTGGTGTAGTGGACTGTACACATGTTGGAATACCGAAACCGAGTAGCCATGGAGCAAGGCCAGCTGAGATAGTAGCTGCGCTCCACACCAGGCCGGTCAGCTTGCTTCTGTTTAGTGACAGACACGCTAGTAGTCGTCCAGTACCGTACGGATTGAGAACCCAAAGGAATTTATATCTGGACTAACTGAATGCGTGAAAAGCCCTCAATATGCTCCAGATCTCGCAATTTGATCGTTACCTTTACGGGTTTAAAGTTTAAAGCATAAATTATGCAGAAACCAATCCTCATGCCGTACAGTACTGGGCGATCCTGGCGTGTCTGTCACTAACTAGTACCGGAAGAGCACAGAACTGACGGGCCTGGCACGTGGAGAGAGGAACGCAGCTACTATCTCAGCGGGCCTTGCCATGGAAACGAGTACATAAACCGTAAAGAAAACAGTACCTTCCTAAAGTACCGAACAGAGCGAACAGAACGCACCACTGTTACAGACAGTTTGGCTCCAAACTCCACGTCGCGCGTGCGCAGTGATGTTGCGTCAGCCGTTCAGTACCTTCCTAAACTACAATACAGCTCAACGAGCTCAGCAGCGTATTGATACGTCATACCTACACCGCGACCAGACCTAGCTAATGGATTTGACCAGGATTGGCTAATAGATGTGACCAGGCGAGAGCAATGCCAAATCACGAATCATCTCAGGGAGGTGGTTTGCTGAGGTGGAGGTTTGAGCATGCGCGAGCTAACAGTTTTGACGAAACAGATTCGTCGCTGACGATGTTGACGTCACTCAAGCCGCATCAACACGGATATTAGCAGGGAATGTGCCAAACTGTCACCAACAGTGGTGCGTTTGGTTCGTTCTGTTTGGTCGTTTAGGAAGGTACCGAAAGTGTACGCAAAACGTAGTAATGCAATGCAGCAAAGCTAGCCGCGTAAATAGCTGCTTTGCCACTGACCTCAATTTACTTACCGACTTAAGTGTTTGCTTCCAAGCAAAAGATAGTCATTATTCTTACAACTAGACTTTTACTCGTACCATTTACTTTAAGCAAAACCTTTTCCTACTGCCTTTTCTTTCTGAGCATTTGCTTCATCTTTATTTAAAATACGGGCCAATTGTCTCTAGTAATTCGCAACTCTCCTTAGGGAAAGGCTACTTAGTGTATTTATAATTTACGTCGTTCAGGTTGGAGCCACCGCCATTTTTGTTTGTCGTGCGTTTGTCCAGTCGGGCTTCTCGTCTGACTGGAAGGAAGGTTGCTGAACCTGAAAATCAACCGGTAAATTTTAAACTTCAAATTTAGCTTCTTGAACAGGTGGCACCCTCCAAACACGATCTGTAAACTAAAATTTTTAACCCCATACTATCGATATCGAAGGGTTCTGCGGACCTCATTTCACCCAACAAAAATCTACCCACTTACGATCAAACAGTCATGACACTTGGGTGAGGCGATGAGGGGGTGATCTGGCCAAATGCTATAGACATAATTTCATTATAACTTTCTTAAATAGCATCTGACGCCATAAAAATAAGTTAGGAACTTGTGAGATATGCTGACTAGAACGATAATCTGACTAGACTAACAGGAACTACATCACACAAATCTATCATTTGCACCCCTGACTAGGATGCGATGCTTCCATGCACCAAGGCCAGCTTAGATAGTAGCTGCGTTCCTCGCCCTCCAGGCCCGTCAGTTTTGTGCTCTTCCGGCATTAGTTAGTGACAGACACGCCAGGAGTCGTCCAGTACTGTACGGCGTGAGCATTAGTATCTGAACAAAATTTATGCTTTTAACTTTAAACACGTAAAGGCAACGATCCAATTGCGAGATCTGGCGCATATTGAGGGCTTTTCATACATTCACTTAGTCCAGATACGAATTCCGTTGGGTTCTCAATCCGTACGGTACTGGACGAATCCTAGCGTGTCTGTCACTAAACAGAAGCAAGCTGATGGGCCTGGAGTGGAGCGCAGCTACTATCGCAGCGGGCCTTGATATGTACACCAGAGTAGTGTGATTAGATTCCGTTCCGGGCCGGGGGGGGGGGGGGGGGGGGTCGCAGTAGCCGTTTTACACGTCCACTAATGGCGCCCGAAAAATGGTTTTCAGCTTTTTTTTCTTCCAAGCCATTCATCACATTGAACACAAACCAGTTGGGAATAATAATCCGATGGGAGAATCCAATATGGCAGCTAAAAATGGCGACCAAAATACAGTTTTATTTCTTAAAGGGCAGTTACATCCATTTTGACATGCATGTTTCACTTTTGGATCACTTACACAATAACTAAACACAAGAATTGCGGTAAGAATACGTTACGTACGTTCGATTAACAATTTAATTACTGCATCACCAAAACACGACACGGAGGTCGCCATTGTTTTGCTGGAACGAGCAGAAATTAATGCCGACAGACGGATCTCTTCGATTTCGACTCGCAGCCGATTGAGATAGCTGTATTGACTGTGAGGAGCTCAAGCATCTGACGGCCTCAGCTGGGCACTACACTGCCGGCCAGCTAAGGCCGCCAGACGCTCGAGCTCCTCACAGTCAATACGGCTATCTCAATGGGCTGCGAGTTTGAAATCGAAAAGTGCCATCTGTCGGCATTAATTTCTGAGCGTTCCAGCAAAACAGTGGCGATCTCTGTGTCGTGTTTTGGTGATGCTGTAATTAAATTGTTATATCGGACGTAAGTAACGTATTCTTACCGCAATTCTTGTGTTTAGTTATTGTGTAACTGATCCAAAAGTCAAACATGCATGTCAAAATGGATGTAATTGCCCTTTACTTTTACACAGTTTCTTTAACAAAGGTTTTTTTTTTTTTTTAAGTTTTGTGAAAATTCGGAAACCGGGGAAGACGGAAAGTTTTTCGAACTAGAGTTAGAGATTGTATGAACCGACTCGAAAGAAATTTGCTAACAGTATTTAATAAAAATGTGCTCACCAGGTTGCCAGTGAACACAAACTTGAATAAGCCACCATTTTGTCGCTATGTGTGCACACAGGCAAACTAGTGCTTTTGACGCCTGAAGATGGCGGCCCCCCACGTGCGGGAGAAATATTGCGTTGTCTTACAAGTGCCTCTACCTCTATGCAGAACCATATAATTTAACTCGTTTTCTCATTCTGTAACGTCCTATAGAATTCCATAACACAAGCTTACCGGACCTTAGCTTATTTTTCAGTGTGTACAGGGTGGTCCATAAACGCAACAGCTAAATTTTTCTAAGTCCAACCTTTTTTGTTAGCACCCTCCAGAACCGTAAAGGGTCAGATGATCTCTAATAGAACGAGTAATTTTTGAAAAGTACCTTTACGGCTCTGGAAGGTGCTAACAAAAAAATAGTTTGAACTCCCAAAAAAATTTTGCTGTTGCTTTTTTTATGGACGGACCACCCTGCGTAGTGATCGAGCGATTCCACCCCTTCTAATCTTAAAATCAAGGAACAATTTAATGGTAAAAATAATTACTGGCACAAATGCTTACAAATTCTGTTAATAAACCTTTATTATCATGCTATTAAACTGCAAATGTGTACAAGTTTTAAAAAGTAATTGTTTTAACAGCACGATACACAACTCTTTCAACCCAATTTCTACAGTTTGTAAACTAGTTTGTTAAACTATCAGTTGTGTGTATTAACAGGGTGGCGTTGTTCTACCTGGAAACCGGGAAAATTCAGGGAATTTATCAAGTCTGGAAAGGTCAGGGAAAAATCAGGGAATTTGATAAACATATGACGAGATTCAGGGAATTTCAACATTTTTCGGAAAGTCTTTTTCATCTATAAAGATTTGCTAACTCGTATTTCACTTTTCGCCTCTAAAACCTTCGCTTCTATCAGTTAAAATTATCATGTTCTTCTTGTTTCATTTCTGAGAAAGCAAAAACTCCTTAGTCCTATAAGGGCGCGTTTACGCAGCGACTCGCCTTTGCATTCTCGCAGCTAGAACTCAATTGCGATGGCAAAGGTGACATTGCCATGGTAACAACGCTAAATGGATTAGCTAAATCCGACATCGTTTGAGTAAATACTTGCACGTCTTATAATCCGTGCCAATAATATAAAGAATTCCTCATGACGAAAATGTTCCCAAACTCTTCTGAACTCACGTTATTTGCAGTTTTCGTTGCGAGGCGGCAGACATAAAACCGCCGCCATGATGGAATTTGAGGTGATTTCTCGCTTATAGCTGCGAGAATGCAAAAGCGAGTGGTTGCGTAAACGTGCCCTAAAGTAATATTGGTCGTTACGAGTTAAGCGAGTTTCTAGTTTTGTTCCGATTGCGGCATTCTGACTCTTACCAGTTCCAGTTACAGCAGTTCCGTTTTTAATTTAGCAAAACGATGCTATGTACCGAGTCATTGCGATTTGAGTGAAAATGTGAAAGTTTTTCTGGTCCTGTACTGCATAGTTTTTCGAAGGAAAGAAAAAAATCAAGGAAAAATGTCAGAATCGGTCTGGAAAACCTGGAAAAGTCAGAATTTCATCACGAGGTTTTATACGCCGCCATGTAAGATCAGTCGATGCCACGAACATTTGTGCTCATTAAATTTAACCATGACCACAGAATGTGTAGTCAACATGTGATGCACTTTTTAACGTTATAAAAACACACGTTACATTAAAACAATAATTCTGCGTTAGAAAATAATTTTATGGGACACAGCGCAAAAGCAATGGGCCTATACAAATAGTTCTACTCAGATTTCTCGCTATATACAAGTCATTGTTAACTTTACAGCACAAAATGTATTGAGGCAAAATTGGCATTTAGTCAATGCGTAGAGCTGGGCCGTCAGAAGAACGAACGGGAAAAACCAACTCTGATCCCACATTGGGGTGGGCAGGTAGAAAACTGATGAGGGAAAAGGTGTAATACTATTTCACTTACCATATACTGGCTTCCACCTTCCCTCCCTAATGTGGGGTCAGAGTTTGGACTCCACCGTTCGTTCTTAGAAGGACCCAGCTCTAAATCGTTCAGTTCATTAAAAAAAAAA
>JAHWFP010158596.1:14304-27214 GCA_023313725.1 Lithobius niger | reverse complement strand
TCCACACCAGCCCACCCCGGGAATTTTTGGGGGGGGGGGGGGGGGGCGCAATGTGATTAAACGAAAGGCTTGATATTGACAATACGCCAATAATAATTGTCAATTGCCAATTTAGGTAATTCAGAGACCTTTAAGGAAGTTTATCTAGATACATAAAATTAGCTGCAAATAAAAATAAGACTTGCAGCTCCGAATTGTGAATATTTAAAATTCTGTTTGACCCATGGCTAAGGCAAAACTTTCAACGCAGGGAGAGAAAAAAATACTTTGCAAGGTTGGGGAGAGAAATTGTGACTCAAAACCGCCAAATCAGGAGAAATCTCGACAATAACCTAATTATTAATAATTAGACTTCTTAAGATTATGTCAGTTTAAGGCCTCGCCCACGCTTCTTAGCACGCACACAACAACTTTCCGCTTGTGTAACTGATCGAGTTACGAAAGCTGACACCTATAATACGGAGCAAGGTTACAGCTTCTAGATTCTTGGGGCAGCCGCTTAGTCACACAATGTCCAACCTACATCTGTCCTTGTTTGGTGATGGTCGATAATCCCAAAAAAGAATGAAGTGCAAACCAGGAATGAGAACGGCCTCCAAATAAACAGTGGACAACTTTTGGAACATGAAAAAATGGAAACGTCGACTACTAGGCCAAGTACCGACATCCCTTTCCTATTAATCCATTAACGAGATTAACAAGAGTTTTGACCCAATCTCTTGAATGTAGCCAATTCTACAACAAATCGTGGAGGAATTCTCAACAGATGCCAATGCGCATTTGGCGAACTTGCATTTTGAGCGGACACCCCCCTCCAGGGAATTAATGAAAAAGTTGTTCAATGCACGTAAAAACGAAAATTTCTTTTCTTGAAACTTTAAAAAAATATTAATTTCCATATGACCAACACAGGCCTGATACCCTCCCTCATGCCGTCCCCCCCCCCCCCCCCAATCCCGCTCTGTAAACGCGGTCTACTTACCAGTTTTATCCGAGGCGTGTTTAACCGAAAGACCTACGGCAAGTTCTACAAACCAAAAAGCTGCTTTTTGCTTTTTTTGGATAGTAAAAAAAAAACCTTTATTCAGATTGAGCAAACACGCATAGACGCTTTCTGTTTTAATGATTAGGACTAGCCCTATCACATAGGTTTGAAGTGAAAAGTCACAAATTAACAGTACGTACTCACAAGTAGAATTTATTTATTCTGTTTGCTCGTATGAGCGGACGGTATGATGGGGCGAGGGATAATCGTCTAATTGGAAAATCGCATAATTGGAAGAACGTATAACGGAAAACGGTATGACGGAATATCATCATATCGTTTGACTGGCAATACGCAACCAAAACTGTTCGGGGGGGGGGGGCATGAACGTGTTGCACCACTGTGCTGTCACCGGCGCCAACGAATCCACAGCCAAACGAACCCATCCACCAAACCAAGCAAACTGAAATATGGTCAAGGACCGTGCCAGCGTAGAGGGGGGTTACCTCCCAAAGTCTCACCTCATGACAGAATCAGCGGGAGAAGAATATCCTAAATCCACCCAAATCTGAAATGCCGGAAACTCACTGCCGGCATATATAAAGAAAAACTCCGGGCGTGGGCAGTCGAAACTGGTAAGGGTCGCGCTTCGGACGGTTACGATAAACCTTCTAAACGCTCCTCACCGTCAGCACTGCCAGAATGTATGAAGGCTATGGAAATTACTGACATATTCCACATTTGGGATTTTTTTTTCCTATTAATTTTTTAGACAAATTCGTGACTTGATTCCCTATGATTTATTTTCCACGCTCCGTTGTGGTATTACTGAAATTCGTGTTTCGCTCAAACGGTTTCGTGCCACAGCAATTCCTGATCAATTGCCGTTTACAAACCGCTACACTAGCCATCTTATGCACGACTCTTATTTAGTAACGCGCATCCATACAGCGTTACTTCAAGCCACTGACTCCCTCCCCCCTCCATGCCTAAAAACAGCCAACTGCCGTAACTGTAAAATACAAGTGACTAATGGTCGCCATGCACCTGCATATAGGTTGATCCGTTGTGATTTAGATTAATGGCTTAAGTATTACTGCACAAAGTGTCTGTCAGTCATGAAATTTGGGTGACGTCACGATGGGAGGTGGCACCACTGATTGAACAAGAAATACGTGACCTGGCCAAATGGCGTCAAGGTCACTCCATTGTTTACTACTAAAATAGGCATACACTAATGAAACTGTCAAGCCCAAAACCGGACTGGCAGCAGCTTGATTTTGAGTGCCGAATCAAATTAATTAGAACTTGCGAGCAACAAAGGACTCACTACTACTGCAAGAACTACAATGAAAATCGGACTTAAGAACAAATTCACAAGGAATTCGAAAGGATGTCTACGACTCCGGAATGGATCGCGATGCTTACCTGCATGCCTCAGCGTTACAGCGGGATCCTCCATCAGGGGTTGCAACAACCGTTGGACATTTATTATACCATGCGCCATGGCTGTTTGCTGTGACGAGCATATCGCGTGACTGGGCTAGTCCAATCAGACGGCCAAACAGCCGTTCTTCTCGTTCGTCATTGGCTAAATCATGGTGATGTCACGGCAAACAGCCATTGCGCATGGTTTAAGTAGTTTTACAATTCTGGGCCAATTTTCTTGGTTTTTTTTTTTTTTTTTTTTTTTTGCACTGGTAAACGGATCTTTGTTTAAAGTTTGCCTGAAAAAGCCCAACCCGGAGAAACCCAGCGGGTTTTTTTCAGGTCAAACACACCCGAAAAAACTCACTATAAAACCCAATAGAAGGGCTTTTTTTTTCACCCGTTTAACTTATTTTTCACCTATCTATACTTAAAGATCATCCGGCGTGTAGGCAGATCGTAAAAGCAAGCAATTAGCAAACAGTAAACCTACGCAAAAAAAGTTTATTACTTTTTGTTATAAATTACTAATTATTTTCAAGCTGTGTAGCTTTTTATAAGAAAAGGCGTCGTTAAACAATGGTAATTGCATTATGTTAGGAGCTTAACCAAGCCTAACAGTCACTCGTAGCGTACTAGTAAAACACTCAAACTAAAACAGAGCCTTAGTGTCTTATAAAACCCTATAAAATCAGAAAAGTCTGAAAAAATAATAAAACCCGAAAAAAAACCACACTGGTTGTTTTTTTTTCACACTAACCCGGTTTTTTCCAAACCATGTCTTTGCTGCCTACAAGTTCCATTATTATTCCTATGGTGTGTGATTCAAATTTAGTTCCTAACAATTTAGTTTAGTTAGTATTTAGTTCCTAACAATGGATTGACAACTTTAGTAACAACTTCAGTTTTAGTTATTTCTAACCAATATCAATAGCCGTCAAAAGCCGTTAAAAAAAAAATCGCATTAAACACCACAAACGCGAAAATATCTCCACACAGCTCCAAAAACGTTTCAGGCACATATTTAATCTTCAAATTCATTTCGTGCACCAAAGCTGCCCTGCCACAAAATTTCAGGAAGCGAAACAAAAGTGCAAACGTTATAGGGGTAAGTGTCCGGCGCACTATGTTGGAAGGGCGCCAAAGTGAGGCCAAAATTAGGGGGGAGGGGGGGGGGCAACAATTAAGTAATGTTAACTTTAGATATTCACAAAGTTGAAAATTTTAAAGTAGTTATCGACGGGGTTTAGTGTAGCTTGGTATGTTGGGAAATTACTGTTGCAATAGATGGGGGGGGGGGGGGGTTCGGACCACAAGTAAAACCAAAATTAGTCCAAATAAAAAATCGTGGGAGCAGGACGGGCAAAAAAGCGAAAGGAAGCCAAGGGGAATGGGAAGGCAAAAAACCAGCCCGATTCCCAAACGAGCACACATCCGGACAAACCGCTAAACCAAAAAAAATCCAGTCAGGGTTCATACTCGTATCTGAAAATGAATATCACTGATTTCCCTGACTTATTTCTTCAAATATCCCTGTACAAAACACCTCAACTTTAAAAAAAAAAATTGTTTTAATTACACAGAGTCACTCTGCAAACCTATCATCATAACTTCATCTGGATGGCAACTGCACATTTTCCCCAATTTTTTTTAATTAAAAAATGTGGCAAGAAAGTAGTAGCAAAGGAACTAGAATTTGCGAGACTACACGGTTTATTCTAAGAACCAAATTCTAAAAATTGAAAAAACAGTTCTAATAAAAACAGTTAGTTTTTTAAAATGAACTGGTTTTTTTAAAACCTTTTTTTTCATTTTTAGAATTTCGTTTTTATAATGAACCGTGTGGTTCCACTCCTAATTCCACTTGCTTTTCTGCTACCTTCTTGCCCCATCTTTTAAATTTAAAAAAATCCCTGACTATCACTGACTTTTTGCCAATTTCCATTTTACCCCTGACTTTCCCAGACCGTATTTCATATCCCTGACTTTCCAGGTCGGTATGAACCCTGCAAGTTGTTACATTTACATATTGAGACGAAAGGTCTCGCGACAAAAATACACACACAAACTACTTCAGTAAACTAACACAAAAAATGATGGAGGAAAATACACAAACATTGAAAAAAACCAAAATTTGACTTCGCTCAACGCGTCATTAGTTCTAGTTTTAATTTTGTCCGTTTCCTCTCATTTTTTTTCCCAGTCCTACTCGTCAGTGCCTTAGACGAGAGCGCACTCGACAGCCTGCAAGCCAAAGTTATCGAAGCAGCTGCAGCCTCCGAAATTGAGAGCAAAAGTGAAGCGGACCAACTTCAAGTGGAATCCAAACAAGTGGTACGTACAAATAGAACGGAAGTCATTATGTCACGCGCTTTTACACGCTTTCGTCCCTTTGTAAATCCAATGACATAGGGAAACAATTTTCAAATTCTACCAAAAACAACAAAAAAACCGTAGAATGCTTCCTGAACTTATTTTCGAGTCTGGGGGCCTTTCCAAGCCCTTAGCCGCGAAGGAAGCGAATTGTGTTGAAAGCACAACCGACGACCTTCCAGAACAGGTGACTTCTAACTGTAATATCCACAGATTAAAGAACTCTTCGTCCCTCTTTAATCTGTGGTAATATCCTTGTTGATGACACAAAACTTTATCACGCCCTGAAGATACCGGGACCCTGCATTCCGACTTTTGACAGTTTGTACAATTGGGCCTGTACGAATTTTATCACGTTCAATCCATCCAAGTGCGAAGTCCTCAACTTGGGGAGAACTAACACTGGCACCGGGGCGAGGGATAATCGTCTAACTGAAAAATTGCAAGAACGTATAACGGAAAACAGTATAACGGAAAACCGTCTAACAGGAAATTCGTATAATGGTAAATCGCCTAACGTCCCTGCCTCGCTCTCGCTACCGCGCTCGCTGCGGCTATACATACAACATCATAAACCGCAGTTATAGTATTGTCCAGTTAGACGTTTATCCATTATATGATTATCCATTATGTGATATTCCGTTTAGATGATTTTCCAGATTTTTTATGTAGGCAGATTTTAGACAATTATCCCATTAGACGATTTTTCCAGTTAGACGTTCGTCCGACGTATAACTGTATACTTCTCTACCTGCTGTTAATAGAGCAAAATCACTAGGTGTCATTTTCACTGGGGATTTAAAAGAGGGAGATCAGTGCATTGCCCCTGCAAAACGTTCTCGTTCCATCAAACCGAAATCCATCGTTTCCTCTACAAGACGTGTGTGCGTCCACATCACGAATACTGTATTCAGGCCTGGAACCCTCACTTGGCTAAAGACCAGCTGATCATCGAGACTGTCCAACGCAGAGCAACTAAACTCGCGCCAGGTATCCGATAGTTGCCGTATGAGGAACGTCTTCGCAAATTGCGACTTACCACCCTTACCAAGCGACGCGTCAGAGGTGACCCCTTATTCAAACTTACAAAATGGCCGAAGGGTTCACGTACCCCCTATTTGACTCCTTCATTTCGGCTTGCGCGACCAATACCCGTGGACATAATTAGAAACTTCTCACAAAATTTTCCAGAACTGATACAGGGAAGTACTCATTTGCTAGACGCGCAGTCCCAAAGTGGAACGACTTTCCGAGTCATGTGATCAACGCAACTTCCGTCAACCAGTGGAAGCGGATGTACGACAACTCAACTCAAATTTAAGTCTTCTGTGCCACTGCCTTCCGGTCCCACCAGTTCATCTTTTGGCCGTGTACTCGTTTGATTTGATTTGATTTGCAGCATTTTCGTGCAATTTAACCAATATTTCCACTTTTGGGTTAAATATTCTACCACCAGAGTGCCCCGTACTACACTTCCACTCTACATATCCCACTCTACACCGCCTGCATACTGTACGGGAAGTCACTAACGTTTCCAATTAAATGGCCGCACCTGATTATCCTAAAATAACCCTAACTTACCCAGCATTCAAAGACTCGAAAAGCTACAATAGTGCAGGACCGGACTATCACCTTTGTCTTTCAATATTGGCAAATGAGCATTAATGTGTAGCCATTAATGTGTAGCCAAACAAGGACTTTTATAGACCTTCGGCACCACTCTTTGAATAAAGGTTATTATTATTAAAAAAAAAAAATTTAAACGAATTAAGCGAGAACTTAAAGGTAAGTATTTTTGAAGTAAATTAAAAGCTGTTACTAGTTAAAGGCGCCTTTCACCTTTTCAATTCCTAGATGCAGCTGCACCGTAGAATCTTCGAGCAATATAAAGAAAATAGCGGTAAATAAAAAAATAAAAAAAAGAATACCACTTCGCAGCAGCGCCGCAAATTTTCATAACTACAACGAGATCACGTGACTCGCATCAGCCTACTGGATGACGGAAAATCTGGAACGTGGATGCTGTGTTTAAAATATGGGCGACGCCATCAAAATGGTGAACCGGCACCTTTAATTTGTCAAGTGTTCACTTTTTAACGCCCCTGACGAGAAAAGATAAACGAGCGCAGTGATTCACTGCAATGATCACTATATTTCCTCGATCTCCCACCATCTATTGATAAATAAATATACCACAACCCAAGTTTCGGCATCTGTACTAAATTGCATAAAATTCCGTCGGTAACGTCTCGCACTCATTTTATGTGGGCTTTAAGCAATAATCTCTGGTCGTGGTGCACTGGACAGCTACTGGATGGAGGAAAAATGTGTCCCAAAACCCACTAGACAGTTTTGCGAGGGGTCCCCGAGTCCTATACCACGACCCACGGCTGTTTACCGTGACGTCATCATGAGTTAGCCACTGACGAACGAGAAGAGCGGGATCTTTGGCCGTCTGATTGGACTATCCCAGTCACGTGATACGTGCGTCACGGCAAACAGCCATGGCGCGTGGTATAAGCAAGGCGAACAGGCGTAGTCCAGTAGCAATGGCGTGTGGCGGTGGGACTCAGTGGGGAAAAAAAGGCAAGCATTATTTTCCCAACCCATGTATAACATTACGATCCTCTAAAAACCTTTGATTTAATGATTTTTTCCCTTCGGTTTAATGTTTTTCTTCATAATTTTACCTACCTGAAGGGCAAAAGAGGTTTAAAAGGGGGGGGGGGACGGACAATGGGTGGCCGCATTTGCCCAGTGGGCCGACGTCCTCGTATCCAAACCCAAATGGAACTTTACACTCCTGAATGTAAAAGGAACGATTACTAAAGGTTCCATAAACGACTTTACGCAATTTTTACATCCCGTTTTTCCCTCTGGGTAATTTTTCCTTACGCTTGCATCCGCGATTGCTAAGAAACTATTTCATTTTTCCGTGTGAATCGCTCTTACTTTCTGGCGTAGTGACACGATTCAAAATGAGTGAGTGCACTGCCCGAAAAATGTGGGAGTCCCCAAACCCTAAATGTCAGTTTCCGGCAGTTCCGTTTCATTCAACCACTCAATTGCCGATCATTTACCCAACAATTAGCGCAAGAAAGGAAAGTCAACATGCAAAGTGCATGGTAGCAAAAATTCATTACACGTTTAATTGCATCCCGTTTTGCCCTTAAGTCACAACGACAGAACAGGTAGCACTTTCACGCAGAAGTGCAATAGCCCTTGCCAAATAACAAACCACTCCCCGTCCAAACACCGCGTTAATAAAAACAAACAAGTTATAAACAGAACTGGTAGTGAAATTCGTTCACAGGTAAGTGAAAAATTCGCAAGCCACTTTTCAATTGCCTCCAAGGAGACGGTGTTAACGATCTGCCAACCCAAAACACCGCCACTTAAACGGCGAGCTTTCCTGCACCACACCAAAGTTATATAATGCAATTAAGCCAAAAACAACTTCCTCCTACTGACCCAGTACACTTTTGGCGCCCGAACAAAAAAAAAATTGTCAGTGACGCAAAAAAATGTGTTGAGGAAGTAGCATATCATTATTCATTTGTTATCAGAAGCACCGGACGTAGTCCTGTCACTTTTCTTACTCAATGTCATGACAATGTAAATGTGTTCCCACATAAAAATCCACGAACATAATAGGTCTTAAAGTAACACGGGTAGCGGGATATGTTAAACGTCTGAACACGACAATAGCGCTTAATGACGAACTAAGATTGCTTATCTCTTACGGTTTGTTACCCCACTGCAAAAAGATATTTCCATAATCAAGTTTGGCACGAACGTACGTACACAATCATTTTTAAGAAACAAGTTCGAAGCGAGTGTTGCTTTAATATCACTGTTAAAAAAGCCATTAAATTAAAAAGTCAAATACGCACTCAATGGGTGGGTTACGTTCTAGGAAAGAAAAAACAGGTAGATAGGCCAATTGACCGTTTATTTAACAGTAATTAAATTACAATAGCTCCCACGTACAAAGTGTCGAGTGTGACAAAAAATACGCGTTTTAAGTCTTGGTGGTGCTGAAACCACAAGTCAAATATAACGTGAAGAATAAGCCAATAAAATTAATTATAAATTAAGCTTCCACTTAAATGAACAAATACAGGATTTACCCCCTAAAACTCTTTATTGGATCGAGTTTTTTTTTTATTAAAATGTCGAATTGCAGAGGGCTTTTTTTAAGTCTCGTGTTTGAAGAGGCTTTTTTTTTTAAGTCTCGTAGTGGAGAAGGCTTTTTTTTAGTCTCATGTTTGGAGATGCCTTATTTATTTTCAAGTCTAGTAATGGAGATGACTTTTTTTGTAAGTCTCGTATTTGGAGATGGCCTTTTTATTTTCAAGCCTCGCGGCGGGGAAGGCTTTTTTTTAAGTTTCGTATTTGGAGATGGCTTTTTTTTTTTAAATCTTACATTGAAGAGGGTCGGGATTTTTCAAGTCTCGTTACGTAGGTAATTAACGAGTTTGACCTCTCCTCTTCTTGGCTTGGAGGTCATAGTTCTAACTCTCCGTCCTTTGCTCACTGCACTTTCGACAAAAATGTAAAGCTCGCTTTGGGTCGTAAGGGCGTATTTACGCAACGACTCGCCTTCTCCTCATAGCTAGAAGCTAGAAATCATCTGAAATTCCAACATGGCGGCGGTTTTAACTGCCGGCTCGCAACTAAACTAGCCAATATTTTAGTTAAGAAACCACTGGGAAGATAGTTTCGTCATGAGGAATTCTTTATCTTATTGTCACAGATTATAAGACAGCAAGTATTTCCTCAAACGATGTCGGATTTAAGTAATCCAGGTAGCGTTGTTACCATGGCAACGACACACTTGCCATCGCGATTGAGTTCTAGCTGCGAGAATGCAAAGGCGAGTCGTTGCATGAACGCGCCCTTAGATTACCTCAGCACAAGCAAATGCAGGTAAATTATTTATATGATGCTCTGATAATAGTTATGCAAGTTCCACTGCCATGTTTTTGTTCATTTTCATAAAGTGCAGCCGACAACTGGTTTCGGTCGTTGGAGGTTTTATCAATAAAACTACACGAAGATTACTATTTGAAGGGGAGGGGCAGCTATTCAAAGGTCTCTTAGTTGCATCGCCGTTGAGAGCATTCTAAAATTAAATTTAAACTTTAGCACATCCTAAAATTTATTTTTAGCTTCACAAAGAACGTTAAAAAAAAGGGGGGGGGGGGGGGTAGAAATTAAAGAATGAAAATCTTATCTCCGGTTATTTTAGAGCAGCATTTTATTTTTTTAGTACTTTCAGTTTCTACAATGATTCCTAGAGCCACTTTCTTAAATATCGTTGTTGCCTAGTTTCCCGATCCCTCGCCACAAACAACACCTATAGTAGGTCCCGAAATAGATAAACGACCAAACTGTCGATATTGGCTTGACAACTTGCAAATCGCCAACAACGTTAACAGCGACGGTTGCCCAGGACACAACCCAATCCATTCCAACACGGTTGGGTACAAATGTTCCGTTCTCCCCCTAACGACCAAGTGACTAGAATAAGCTTCATAATACGAAATAGCCTCTTGACAAAATGGGCACAGAAATGCACTTTCAACCAACCCCAAAAATAAGCCTAAAAATCACATTTACGGTAAGTGAAAATTTAGGCCTAACTAACCGGCCATCAGGCCAAGATCAGCTAGTGGTAAGATTGCACATTTGTGAACAAAAGAGCTATTTGTGCAGAAGCAGAATATGCACCTACGTATTTATACCGTAGCACAGTATTTGTGCCACAGCATAATTAATTTAAGATTTATGCCAGGGAATTGAGCATAACGTCCAACCTTCACGAATGGCAATTAATCAGAACTCTTAATGTGACCAATGCACTTCATTGTTCCTCGCTTAGGTTTACTACTCATCAAGCACTATGCCGCGATTTTAATTTTTTTTTACATTCTTCTAATGCAAACGGGGGAAAAACAAGCAACAAAGCCTTCTTAAAATTCTGGAGGCAATACCGTGAACCATTAGTTTCTAGCAACGAGGTATGGTCATTTTTCAGTAGTTACTTTCGTAGCAAGTCGCCATCATGGCAAATGCAACTAAAATGAAGTTGCCAATGGCCGATTTTTCCTCTGCATTTGGTGAATGGCGCCGACATTCGGGAAGTTCCACTGTGCTTCAGCACAAATAACCTCCTCTTGCACAAACACAGTGCCATTAATCTTGCCGTGTTGACTACCCAGTAGGTGACAAAATGTTAATGTTTCCTTTTCTTTTTTTCCAGACTCGCATTATGGAACCAAGCTCGGAACCTACGTCACCGAAATTAGAGAAAAGCTATGACAGCAGTGACGAATACGAAACCAGCTACAAACCCACCTATAAGGGCAACAACCACAATACTTACGGAGCCCACAATGCTTACAACGGACATCCTACGTTTTCATACAGCCACGGATCTGGTTCCTCTTATTCAGGTCACTCCGGGAAATACAACAACCATGGATCTTCGGAACACGGAGGCTCATATTCAGGACACGGAGGTAACTCTTATGGTCATGGAGGCAGCACGTATGGTCATGGAGGACACTCTAGTTATCACGGACACGATGGTCACTCCAGTGGCTACAACAAAGGCAAAGACCAAAGTTATGGCTACTACTACACGTACAAAGCTAATGACTATTCCCCTAGCAAATACAACTACGAACCATCAAGTTACAGTGGCAGCAGTCACGGAAGCAGCAGCCATGGTTACAATACAGGTAGTCACGGAAGCAGTAGCCATGGTTACAATACAGGTAGTCACGGAAGCAGTAGCCATGGTTACAATGGAGGCAGCAGTCACAGCCATAATCACGGTTCCTCTGCTGGTTACAAGTGCCCTGGGCATGGCGGTGACTATAAGGGAAGCGGGCATAGCTCTGGTTCCCACGGATCATCTTACGGACATGCATCTAGCCAACATGGTGGAAGCAGCTACAAAGGTTCATCGTATGGTCATGGTGGTAATGACTACAAGCAAACCCATTCAAGTCACGGGTCTTCCTATGGATCCGGTCATGATGGAGGCTTCAAGGATGCGTATGGCACGCATGGAGGAAAATTCAGCTACACAGTGACATCTTCACATGGAAACCACGGTCATGGCAGTTATGGCGGTGGGCACGGACACAGCACCGGCCACCAGAGCTATGGCGGTGGTCACAACAGCTATGGCGGTGGTCACAACAGCTACGGTGGCGGTCACAACAGCTATAGTGGCGGTCACAACAGCTACAAACAGCAGCAACATGGCCATAGCAGTGGTTACAAACAAGAATCATACGGTGGTGGCCACAACAGCTACAAACACCAGCAGCATGGCCATAGCGGCGGTTACAAACAAGAATCGTACGGTGGCGGACACCATGGAGGTAGCTACCATGGCGGACACCAGGACACTTATGATGAAGGCAAAGGTTATGGAGGTAAATTTAGTTACCAAGTCTATACAAACCACGGGTCATACGGACATGGAGGCTACGGCGGTGGTCATCAGAGCTATGGTGGTGGTGGTCACGGCACTTCCTATGCTGGTCATCAGAGCTATGGTGGTGGTGGTGGTCACGGCACTTCCTATGCTGGTCATCAAGGAATGGGTTACAAAGAGCTTTACAGCACTGATGTTGGCAATTACAAGGGATCTCATGGTCACGCTAGCGCTTATACAGGCGGTCACGACAGTTCAAAATTCAATTACAATGTCTACACCAATCATGGCGGAAGTGGTTACAAGGGAGGCCATGGTAGTTATAATGGCAATCACGGAGCTTCATACCATGGAGGCAGTCATGGAGGACACTACCAATCTGGTCATGGTGAAAGCGGACATCAAAGCTATAAGGGCAGTGGTGGTTATGGCCATGGTGGTTACAAAGGACAGGCTCATGTTACTCAGTCAATGACAGTTCATGGACATGGTGGCTACAAAGATGAAGGCTACAAAGGAGGATACAAAGAGGAAAGTTACAAAGGTGGCTACAAAGATGAAGGTTATAAGGGCGACTACAAAGAGGAAAGTTACAAAGGTGGCTACAAAGACGAAGGTTACAAGGGCGGCTACAAGGAGGAAAGTTACAAAGGCGGCTACAAGGAGGAAAG
>JAHWFP010158596.1:0-14294 GCA_023313725.1 Lithobius niger | reverse complement strand
GGCGGCTACAAGGAGGAAAGTTACAAAGGCGGCTACAAGGAGGAAAGTTACAAAGGCGGCTACAAAGACGAAGGTTATAAGGGTAGCTACAAAGGAGGGTACAAGCAAGAAAACCATGGATCTTACAAAGGTGGTTACAAAACGGAACATCACGGAGGTGGTTACAAAGTAGAACACCATGGTGGTGGATACAAAGGTGGTCATGGCTACAACCAACATGCAGGACACAGTGGTTATTCCCAACACGGCACCCACAATGGTCATCAAGGTGGCTATTCCCATCACAGCAATGGTCATCAAGGAGGATATTCTGAACACGAAGGTCATGGAAGCCATCACGGAAGTGGAGCACACGGTATCGGAAGTCATGGAACCCATGGAAGTTATGCATCCCATGGACACGATGATGGCTACTCCCATGGCGATGAATATTCAAGCCATTCATACATACCACTGACAAGCTTCAGCTGCAAAGGCTACAGACCGGGTTTCTATGCCGATGTTGAAGCACAGTGCAAGGTACGAAAGCAAATTTTAATTTTTTTTTAACCCCTTGCTTTAATTTGGCCAACTGAATGTAAAGAAAGCAAACATGTAATGGCTGGGATATATGTGACGTATCGATTTAATTTGCATAGCAAACCCTAAAGGTAACTCGAAGAATTATAATCAAAATTAAATTTATTACCGTCTTTTAATTATCACAGAAAGCTACTGAAATGTTAACAATCATCTAGCCACAAGTTCCTTTACCTATTCAGTTAGACTGCCTTTCTTGTTTTAAATAAAATATACTTACCATTATTGTGACCGAAATACTGTACAAACATTATACCAACTGAACTACTGCACACTATTATATTATTTCACCAAATGATTATTCATGTGTAGTGACTTAGAATCTGACTGCCAGTATATTACGTACACAAGGCTCATCAGAATAACACAGGCAAGCTCATAATAATCCAACAAGCGGAAAGGCATTGTGGTTAGAAACTAGGATGGCATCTGCAGGTGGCCTATGATAGTGTTTCCAACTTTTAACTTTCTTTCTTAATTAAAACGTTCTTGCCAAATTCTGTCGCTAATTAGTCTCGTGACAGTCTACGAATTCCCCCATCTGTCTTGGGTTTTGAAGGCGGGCCGCCCCTGCCTGGAGCGCTATTTTAGCATAAATAACTATCCAGAAATCATAATACACATTAAGTAGACTTTAACTGAACTGTTACGTTATATCTTGCAGGTATGGCATTACTGTCATCATGACGGCCGCAAAGACAGCTTCAAGTGTCCAAAGGGCACCTACTTCAACCAAGCCACCTTCACATGCGACTGGTTTTACAACGTTGACTGCCCCTACTCGCCTCAGCTTTTCCACCTGAATGATGCCCTGTACAAGAACTACGGTCATGGCAGTTCCTACCTTCCAGTGTCATCAGGCCATTATACACTAGAAGAACACTACACTGCACCTTCGTACAGTGATGGGTACAAGAGAACAGCCAAAGACCATGTTGAGGAAGAAGGAGACTACCAAGAAGCCGCCGCAAGTGACAATTCCAAGACGGCAGTGGTACCAGAAGACGACGTCGAAGATGACCAGAGTGAGTTAACGGACAAAGACGATGAGAGTGTCGAAAAGGTTGCCGAGAGACGTAGCGATGAGGGAGTAACGTACATTCACAGTGACCAAAGCAGTTCACCTCTCCTTTACCTAATGGACTTACAGAAACAACTGAACAGAGGATACTACGAAACTGAACGATAACACTTTTACGGCATTCAGAATGACTTAACTACGGCAAGTACCCACGTTTGGCAACCATTACTAGCTTATTTAATACAGGCGTTTTTAAATGCTTACCGATACACTAATGTTTAATAACCAATGATCAAAAAAATGTCATAGTGTTGTCTCACCCTAACTACTGCTCATCTGAATGTGATGCTGTTGGTACAACATTTTGAGATGGTAAATCCCTCCCTCATAGAGTTGGCAGGTTTATAACTATCGTTTGCCGCATTTTTTTTGAAGGCTTGTGAGATTCAGTTAAAACGATCACTAGTTCGCTAAATTTGCAGCACGGAATACTCGATAAGACAACTCCATCATAACATCCAGCTTAAACCTTTTCGCAATCGTTCCATAATCCTCCCATCTATTCAAGGGTACAACTTTTTCTGCCAAAGCCAGCTTTTTACGATGGTTGTTTTTAAGTGTGTATGTCCACTCACTGACCAAAACTATTTCTCTCCTCATTTTGTTATCACCCCCATCATTCATTATGCTCATCATTTCCTATTCCATTATGTTCCTTCGCTTTTTCATCAAATTATGTACTATAGTAAAACCTTTTCATGTAATATATTACGTATTTATGGAATTCTAACCAGCTTAGTCTGGTTACTGAAGTATTAAAATATTTTTTTAAACATTGCCTCTGTGATACTTACCCCCTTTTTTATGGTGCTTGGTGCATTTTGTGTAATAAAACTCACACTATCGCAAACACAAAAGGAGTTACTAACAAGGCAGGGACAAACCACAGAAACTGCTATAAGGCACCTACCCATTAGTCGTCAGCAGTGCTAACCAGTAAAGTGCACGCACACGTATGCTTTTAATAAACATGCATTCACACATGCATTCTCTTGTCCAGCCTTCATAAATTCCAAGGTGAAAAACAGACGTGAAAGGAATATGGAAGCAGAACACTACACCTACTGGACTCTTGCACAAATGCAATGGTAAGGCTGCGATGACAGAGTGCCCGAACTTTGCTCAATTTTGAATTTCTCCCAAACATGCGGGCTCTTTTTAAAGGTAAACTTCTGGTGACATCTTTGCAAACAGTGGACACGTACAAGTGCTTGATGACGACGTCAGAGATTCCGTGAAGTCCGGGAGATTACCTTGAGAATTTCGCCGACAGAAATATGTTCTTAATTGTGTACTAAATTTGTCCAATCACAGCAGACATAAGTTATAAGACTGCAGTAGTTTTCGGAAGTTGCTGTGGTCTTAACCCTCTCGATGGATGTTCACTGGCATAATTTAACACTAAATCAGTAAGAGGATATCCTGTATATGCATTGTATATAAAACATGGCCAAAGAGCTGTTAGAAATTGATACCCATTCTAACCGTAACGAGCTTCAAATGTTGCAGTACCGACATGTACATATTTTCGGCTATAATACCACAAGTGCTTCTATGAAATCGATAATTTGTGTGTTTTAGCACGAAACTCCTTTCCAGATTTAATTTCCCAAGACTGAAGGTCGAGGGAAAATTGTTGGAAAGGAGTTGAGTGCTAAAACGTACAAATTATAAATTTCATGTTAGCACGAGTGGTATTTATTCGGTGAGAGAATTTTTGCTTTTCTTTCCTCAAAACGATTCTCCAAGTGATTTCGCTTTAGGGTTTCACTTTCGAATTGCAGGGGAATTATCAGTGCAATTCGGTTTCGCTTTCGATTTGCCGGGGTCTTTTCAGTGTAAGTCGACCATGGTCCTGATTTTGCGGAAAGAAACAAAAATTCTCGTATTAATCCACGATACCAACAATTTTCTGAAGAATCCATTAAAAAAAAAAATATATATATATGGTTTGTGTTGTTGGTTTGGGTAACCTAGCAGTGGTAGTTGTCAAACGGCACGTGACCTAACAGCAAATCACGTCTAAGCTCGCAACGAGAGCATCGTTTTATACTTTATTACACTCCACTTTAGTACACATCTTTTACTTTTTATTTAACCAAAATCTTTACTAATTCATTATTACCAAACTTTTTTAAATAAAATTGTTAATTTACGAAAATACAGTCATTCGGAATTTTATTGTAATGACGCGACACGTTTTCCTGATCTACATGTTTGTCCGCAAGCAAGATTGTAAACCATAGCAACATCGCGCTGTGGAACCACATCTACTCGAGAATAGTTTTACAGCGTGTAATTTTACTTCACAGTTAACTTAGCTTTATTTGCAACCATTATAAAAGTTTCGTACGCCCAAATCGATTTGATTAATTAATAAAAATTGTTTTTATACTTTCCACATTCTGAACATGTGACGGTATCTTCAATATTTTTATTTGCTTTTTTATGATTTGGGAAATTCGGCTTTATCAAAATTATATTAACTGATACAACAGAAAACCCAGTATGCTACATTTTTTTCCAATATTTTTTTTTTGTAGAAATATAGTTAAGCCAAACGGTTTTTTTTTGTAATTACTACTAGCCAGCTGTGTTACATTTTTTTTGTAAACAAGAACGTCCATTACAATAACGAAGATCATGCATGCTATTTGTGAGTCAACCAAAAAACCAATTTTTTTTTAACGAAACAATGTTTAGACACTTCACGAGTTACTACACAGCTATGTTATTATTTTTTTTAAGATATTCACTTCGAAGATATTCAGTTGATGTACCACTGGTACTAGAATACCGAGACTCGAAGACCTTTGAAAAAAAAAATTGTTTTCACCTCTATTTGGAAAACGTTGTGTATGTAAGGAAAATCTCAGACGAAACGAGAAAAAAAACATCAGATCACCAATGGTGAATAGAATCAAAAAGACCACGGCGTATTTTGGCAATCCAGTACAAAGTCCTACCAAACACAAAAAGTCGAGAGCAAAGACGAGACTTGACTTGGGAGTGGCCGTTCAGAATTAAAGTCTGAATTGCTTTCTTTTTGGGTAGCCGATGTTATTTTCTATTAGGGCAGACTTAATTGTCGTGATTGTTCCTTACCACGTTTCGGAATTTGCACGCACCTGATTTTAGCGCGTGCAAATTCCGAAACGTGGTAAGGAACAATCGCGACAACAGTCTGCCCTAATAGAAAATAACATCGGCTACCCTAAAAAGACAGCAATTCAGACTTTAATTCTGAACGGCCACTCCCAAGTCAAGCAACGTATCTATAAATAATTAGTGTTATGCCTACCAGAATGACATATGGGTGGTCTTTACCATGTTAAGACTCGTAGAAGGACACTAACGTATACTATCCTTCTACTGGTTTATTGATATTTAAGAGGCAGTTCAGGAAAAGGAAGTTAACCCTTTAACTGCTACGCTAATTTTTCATCTCCACAAAAGTAGGAGTAACTTGGACGGGACTCGAACTAGCAACTTGAAGGTCGGAGCTCTTTAACGTGAGGCACACTCCTCTACCAACTCGGCCACGGCCGTCTCTACAGTCGGGTTGTTAAGGGAACCTACTATTGTTGTCATTCCTCCATTGTTGCCCATCTCGCGCATAGTTCGGACTCAACACTTAAACCTGTGCTTGTGTTTGGCACGAGTTTGCTCGAGCATAGCACTTCAAAAGGTTAATGCATGTGAATTTATTACAGCTACATGAGATTAGCTTGGCCAGCTCTTGATTATAGGAAGGGGCACCAAATTGGCAAAATGTCCGCTAGCACATGAAACAAACATGAGCAAAACACAAACTATAAAAAAAATACAGCTGCACTTCACCTAGGAAAAAAAAAAAGGTAACTTGGAAATAAGCAAAGTAAGAACCCTATACTAGAAATATAAGTAGCACATAAGCCACCTTTATGCACTACATTATCGTGTTTGCATACCAACCTTTACTATATATTATCAAGAGATTTGTGTCTACTTATTATTACTTATTATAGTACCCTAACTTCCAATTCAGCATCCTACACCGAGTTCCAAGGTTATTAAGAAAAAAAATCTCCGGAACAATAATAAAAGAATATTTGTGGTACCATTGGATGCATTTCACTACCACTAAACCATGCGCAATGGCTGTTTGCCGTGACGTCACCATGAGTTAGCCAATGACGAACGAGAACGGCTGTTTGGCCGTCTGATTGGACTAGCCTAGTCACGTGATATGAACGTCACAGCAAACAGCCATGGCGCGTGGTATGGAGTCAATGCTGTCCAAGGTAGTGCACAAGACTACCAGTATGACTGAGAAGCTAAGGGAAGGGCATACTCCGGAATATCGGGCTTGATACAATCCCGTAACAGAGTGAACTTGGTTACAATGGGATAGGTCGAATTTTGCAAAATTTTGGGGTAAAACTTTGTTTCTGCCGGCCAAAAGAGAAAAATAAAACACACTTGTAGTGTTTTTGGTCTCCAACTTTCTTAATGAGCACATAGAAATATTTAAGTTTTGAAAATCTTTTTTAAGTATTGTGGGGCAAACATTTTGGGGCCGTTTTGGTTCGGTTACTGGATCACTTGGAAAACTCTTAACCCCCCCGCTCCGGATACTATCTCGGACCCCTACGACGATTGGAGGTTTTCGGTTGAAAATCCCGGGATTTGCTTCTCCCATTAAAATGTCTTTCTCCTCCTAGAACCTCTAAAAAGGCTAAAAATGAGCCACGTCATTTACACGAGCGTTAGCCTGCTCCAGATGACTTGAGGCTCAAAAAATATTTATGCATGGACAATTATCGACATTAACTTAATTAATTTTTAACCAAAAATAAATAAGACGTGATCAAATTATTTTTTTTAGGGTGGTGACAGAAAATACTTTCTCAACCCCCCAACACGCTATTATTATTGACAAACTGGCTTGAGGCATGGCGTAGAATTTTAATCGGCGAGCGTGTGAAAAGAGTTGGCATGACCTGGTCAACGACACGACCAAGGGTCGCACACACTAACGAGAAAGTCTTCGTCGTCCAATCCATTTTAATTGCCAAAAATAAATCGGGTCAGTTCAATGAAATCTAACACCGAAAGTTGGGCGTGGTTCAACAGAAAAGGAAAACGGTAATACCTGCATTAATTTTTTGTTGTTGTCACCGTTCAAAAACCGAAAGCTAATATAGAAGCAGGAAAGTTGACCGTTTAATGTTCAAAGAATCGACGCTTTTACGCACACGGCGACTTTCTTTTTTTTTGTTGCTTATTACTTCCGATAAGGGAAATATAGAAAACAGCCGGAGGGCATTTGTAGTTCCAGATATTTGATACGAGAACGATCTGCGCCCCGGGGACTTCAAAAAACCGCATCAAGACGCACTTGATTATAGTGACCAGCACGACGAATTACACGCTGACCCCATGTAGCAATCTAGAACGAATCGGATTTCGGGGGGGGCGCCCCCCAGATGGGTGTCTTCCGTTGTGGACATCACCAATCTGGGGAACGTGGAAAACTCAGAGAATTTAGACTACGTTTGAAACTCAGGGAAAACTCGGGTCATTCTCCAATTTTTTCACCAAAAAAAAAAACCCTGAAAAACTACCTCGGGGAAAATTCAGAATTCTCAGATTTTTCAAAAAAAAAAAAACCTGGGAAATTTAGGGAATTTAGAATATCTGTAAAACTCAGGGGGGAAAAAAAACAAGCTCGACTTGGGGGCTAATCTTCAGAGCTGCAAAACCTTGCAAACAAATAAAAAAAGCCTCCCAATTTATCATAGGGCTAGGCCTAACACCATGAAACAAGCAACATTTAAAAAAAAATGCTATGTCCTAGTTTGACACCGAAAAGTTCATTATATCATTATACTCTTTTGTACTGTGTACCCCGCCCCCCCCCCAAAAAAAAATTCCTCCCTGAAATTACGGTAAATAGACTGGAAATTGACCTCAACTAACCTAGAAAACCTGGCAACCTCAGGGATATTATTTCAGTATTTCGGCGGTAACCCCGAGTAAGAAAATAGACTTTATTTAAAAGGACATACTTTCTCGCTATATTCGAGCATCCTGCGTCAAATAGCTTTTGCAACACTTACTTCAGAGTGAATGTAGCAAAACCGTGTCTCATGCGGGAAAAAGTATGAAAATGAATGCCTTTGCAACATTTACATGCGCCTGAAGTAATGTTGCAAAACTAGAGCCATGGGAAAGTCAATGGGGAAGAATGTACCTTTAATAATTAATTGCGAGGTAATTTAGCATTAACCCATTCATAAGACTAACGACACAGAGCATACTTCGTGACGGATTCCTGGGAACTCTAGCATGGCGACCAAAGCACAGCCGAGTGGATAACGTCCTGGTCTTCAAGCCTCGAGACTGGGAGAATGAATCGTGCCTCAGTACGATGTGTACATGTGAAACATGTGAAACTGTACATGTGGAACTGTAAAAAGAGGCCCCAAAATGTTCGCAGAAGTCCTCAAAGGGATTAAAAGAAGGTGTTGAAAAATATACTTGGAAATTTAAAACAAGCACACAACTTCTTGAAAAAACACAACTGTGATTTGCGAAGCTTGGTTTTGTGTGGTATAGGTGTAATAGCATGTAGTGTTGTTGAAAACGTGCATGCAAAGGTTAATTGTGCAATTGGCTGCAGTGGTGGTCGACACCCCCCCCCCCCCCCCCGGGGGGAGGCCATTTTTTTATTCTCGATTTCCCTGACATTTCCAGGTTTTCCAGGTGCATCCGATGGCAATTTTCAGGTGTTTACAATATGTTAAGTTGGGAAAACAGGCAGTAGCTAAGGTTTTTATTAATATTTGTAAGAAAATAATCCAACATCCCAGAAAGTAGCTGTTTATAGAGACTAGTCCAGACAGGATTAAACACATTTTCATCATAGATATTGGTACTAGCCTAAGATTTTGTTTATTGAAGAAATATCTAAAATACTTGAACATTTAACGAACAATTTAAGATTGAGCTGCTAATTCAATGGAACTTACAGATGAGGCATAGAGGCATTTTTTTTCCAAATTTCCCTGTCTTTTCCCTGATTTTCAACAAATTTCTTGTTTTCCCTGAAGTTTCCCTGAGATTACAAGGTTTTCCAGGTTTTGTCTGAACCCTGCCCACTCCCCAGGGCCACCGAATTAAATGGTAATTAAAATAATGGTAATTAAAAACAATGGGAGAACTACTGGAGGCGGCACGCCGGAAAAACAAACTACCCAGCGATGACGCATGTGGCGTTTGATTTTTCATTTCCATTATCTGCGGAACAGTACCAGATAGTGAAACTGTTTTCACAATTAGATTCAGTGTCCAAAAAATAGTTTAAAAAAAACCGAAAGTATGAAACGGAAATAGACCACAAGCGGCCGGAGCCGGAAGTGGCAGACAAGGGAGCTCATCGATGGAACGGTACCAGATGGCGACAAAAGGTTTTCATCATTAGATGCAGCGTCTAAAACTTAAGTTTAAAATAAACAAATAACCGGAAGTATGAAGCGGACGTAACCCGACAATGGCGGAAATGTTCAGAAAACCGTAGTTGCTGCAGCCGCTTGTTTATTGAAGAGTTTAAAAACAAAATCTTACCAGGGATACCTGGTTGATGAATGTTTTTGTTTCCCAATGAAAATATACACTACCTGTTATCTAATTAGTAGTTTCCTTCCTTTGCTTTGTTCAATCCCGAGCGATGAAAAGTTGGCTTTCCTGCCGGGCTCGGAGCTGCATTTCATTACGCATGCGCCAGCACCAGCCAGCGTATATAAGCGCTCGGGCCAATGCATTAGTCATCTTTCTTCCACTCCACCTCCTTGGGTTAGATAGGACTGCGTGATACGCGCGCCAGGTTGCAGGGACTGGTGACATTAGGGATGGTAATGAAACGGTGTTTGAAACAACGACATCGTTTGTCGGCGGGGTTTTGATCAGTTCCTGAAGACGACAGATTTCGTCTGCAAGGGAAATGTTTGCTTCTTTCTGGAATCAGATGGTGGTTTCTTGCTCGCGTCGTGTTGTTCGTAACACATGCAGGTCTGCAGATGCAGCACGAAGAGCCAAAAGTAAAGGTGATCGGCGTGACATTGCGCCATGTAAATGGCGAACTTAACGAGCAGTTGTGAGAAAAAAAACCGTGTTGAGGTTAAACTGGGAAAAGGCCTCAGTGGACAGAGGGACATTCTGTAGAAGGGCGTGCCGGATCTTGTCTGAGAACAGAAAAGGGGCACCGAAGGTAGCAGGCAGATCGGAGGAACTGGTAGGGACCGTGGTTGTAGGCGGAATTTCCATGAGGCGAGATTGATGCAAGGACGTTGAATGTGATGGAGAAGAGCTCAAAGGAATTTGAGGCAATGGGACCGTTAAAGGTGAAGAAGCAGTCCTGAGGTTGGTGGTGGTAAGTCTATTGGTGGCACAGAACGAAGTGTGTTGGAAGATGGAGCGGTGTTGGGATCCAGAGGGATCGAGGGACCGTGTGACAGGAGAGAGAGTCTGTGAGGGTGGTCGGACAGTGGGGACCGCGTGATGGTAGAGGAAGTCAAAGTCGGCAGGACCGAGGACCTAAAGGGGGAAGCGTTGTGTCGGACCGAACACACACAACATTCGTAGGAGTTGGTTGAATCTTGAGACGAGAGGCACCTTTCGTTGCAAACCCTGGAGTTGACTTGGCCTTGGACATAGACGAAAGAGGAAGTGATGGGACCGCAGACTTAGCCGATTTAATTGTGGTCAAAGAAGCCTTCTTCTTACGCAAAGTTTGAGCTGATTTAGACGAAGAACCTGATGACGAAGGTAACGATGGATATTCGGTGCGACGTAACTTGGATTGCTAGCGAAGTTCCGCACGGCATTAAGAATGTTTTTGGCGATAAGAGTATCTTTAGCCATGTCTTCTTGTCAATTTTGACGCACGCACTGCATTTAATTGTAAACCAATCACATTTATGATGGTATTGGCAGCATGGGTGAAGCCAAAATGCCGCTTTGGGCCATAAAATTCTAAACAACCGCAGCTTTCCGGATCGGGATAAGCCGGAGAAATTGCTGGAACCATAGAGACAGGTAAATCCAAAGAAGGTTGGGCCGGAAAATTAATGACACTGGATGAGGGGGGGGGGGGGAAGATGAGGCTTAATGGCTTAATGACTGGATGAGGAGACAGAGCTGTCGGATGAAGGCACAGAATCCGTGATGGCGGTTAGAAGACAAACCGAGCTCGGTAATGGCGCGAAAGATGAAGGGAGGTTGCACACGGCCAATGACTCTGACGTCAGACAGAAAGAGGGAAAACCCCCCGTAGAACAAGATCCCGGACGAAGGAGGGACCGTGGGACCGCGGATGGAGAAGATGTGGTGGACAGCACCGGTAACTGAGGTCGCTCGGAGAGTTGCGGAAGGGCTAAGTTGCGGAAAGAAAATGGCGTGGAAGCGTCGGCAGCAGCGTCAAAAGGGACACTGCGGTACAGTAGTAATAAGTCTTGTCGTAAGGATGATGTTTCAGTATTGCAGCGTTGGTTTTCGTTTATTTTTTTTTCTTGTCCTTACAACATATAAGGAAGAGTCAACAGAAAAGATGATGTCACAGCTTGAGGTAGTACAAGACTAGTCGTAGTCCAGGAAGACTGGGATCAGGAGAGGCACAGTTGACATAGATGTGTCGAGGTGTACCGACGTAACGCCGCAGGTGGAGGCAACAAGCACCGGAGACCAGGAAGGCTTGATGTCGCAAATTTGAGGAATCGGAAAACTGGTCCTAGTCTAGGAGGGAACAAGACTGAAGTTTAGTTCCGATGACACGGTATCTTTAGCCGGATTGTCGAGGGACCGATACAACTCCGCAGGCGGAGCCAAAATGTTTGTGCACGAGGAGATCGGTGAACGAGGAGGGAATGGTGAAGGAAGTGACGGAACGGCCAAAGCAGGTAACCGAGAAATTCTGGGAACCGGGGATACCTGGTTGAACACGTGGGCCGGGGACCGAGGCATGAGTGATAAAAGTCTGGAGAGCATAATCCCATGGAACTTGCGTAGGGACCGGGACATAGATGTCAGCGGAGTAGACGACAGCAGACAGTCTAACGGACCTAACGTTAGTTAGACGCAGAGATGGCAGAAAGAAGGAGAAGCTGGAACCAAGGATGACAGTGGCGACTGAGCCGCAGTTGAACTGGAAGAAGGTTGAGGTTCTATGGGACCGGGAAAACAGCATTGCACAGGCAAAATAAGAGGGTCACAAGAGACCGTAGAGGGTACAGGCGTGCTGGCGACTGCTAGTGGAAAGGATGGAAGAACCGTTGAAGCTGACTCCGTGAACGTAGAAGCGACGCGGCTAGCTGTTAGACGAGGTACCGGAGACCATCGTCTTGAAAAGCGAACGTTGGCGCCCAAAAGACTTCACAGGGCGGCCGGGAGACCGTAGACCGGAGGAGATTGCCACGGACCGAAGTGGTTTGGAAGGACCGGATCATCCGGAACGATGTGGTTGAGCAGTTTATGAGATAGGTGGGGAACGTCGGACTCTCGTCCCAGTGACCAGAGACCGAGGAGGGACTGCTGGAGAGGCAGGAGCACCACTGTAACCCCAAAGAGTGAAAAGGACACTTGCCGAATTTCCAAAATATCAGTCCCCGCGGGGACCGAAAAGGGGGTGGGGGGGCACCACTGCCAGTCGCATGGACTGGAGAGCACGACGAATCCATGGTGAGACAGCCGTAAAGACCGAAGACCGAAGGATTGCCTAGGAGGACGACCCCACGACGTGATGCCTAGGAAGAAAGAGGGCTAATGTATTGGCCCGAGAGCTTATGTACACTGGCTGGTTCTGGTGCATGCGCAATGAAAGGGAGCTGCGAGCCCGGCAGGAAAGCCAACTTTTCATCTCTAGTGATTGAGCAAGTCAAAGGAAGGGAACTGCTAAGTAAATAACAAATTATGTAAATTTTTATGACATAAAATAACTGACGTAAGGATTTCCCTCATAGTTTTTGTATATTTTGGTGTCAGAACAACAAGTACAGAACTTGGTTTTAAATAAACTGGCTTTTGATTAAATCGCGATCTTAATTCGTCTGTTTAATTTGTTGCCAATTTTTACCAATAATTTGAAATAAAAATTCCACCATTGCCTAGACTGATTCAGCATCTGAGCCTTATTAAACCTCCAGAAGTGGTTTCAGATGTAACTTATCACATGAAGACAGGCAGTTTTAAATTCCTTGAATGCATTGTCCCATAAATATTCGCCGACTTAGGTGCTGTAACCAGTCATACGCGCTGGCCCACAACACTCCCTCGTTTTTAATACTCTTCATAAGCTTCTGCTAGCATTAAATAAAAGCCACTGGCGATAATACACAAATGTTCGGCACCATTTAACGATTTCTTCAATCCATTAGGCCACAAATGTAATCCTGAAACCATTTTCACGAGTCTCGCAAAAGAGACAATTACTTAAGTCTCTGCGTAGTTGCAGTTGTTCTCACTAGATGGCGACAAAGTTTTCTCGGTCTTGGCAGGTAAGGCCAACACAACAACAAAACCAGTTTTAAGTACCAACTTGAGCCGAGAGGTGGCAGCATCTCATCCACAACTTCAGGGGCGTTGTCGTTAATAGCACACTTGAGTCTGCTCTGAACTAGTTCAGCCACATCCTTGTACAACCCACCCAACTTACAAGTTCAATGCAAGGCGACAAAACAGGTCCAAACAAAAAAAATGGGAAACCAGAGGCAGAGGAGAGGAAGCAGGAAGAAATAAGAAACAAGACGTCGAAGTAGGTTGACAAGATCCAGCAGAGAATTTGTGCAGAAAACCGCTCTTTTGCTGTTACACGTTTTAACAATACTTAGGCCTATAACAGGAAAAAGCAAATAGCCGTTCCTACTTTCTTTTTTCAACCTGGTTACTTCCGGTAGCCTAATAATCAACTATGAACAACTAAAAAAAAGAAACTGGCATATTTGAAGAAAACCACAAATTAAACGAAAAGTTTGTTTCATTGACTTTGTCACTTTTTTTTTCCATTTTGGATTTACCTAATAAGTGAACTCATTGTACATCGTAAAACACGGAAGCCAGCAATAAATGACAATATTATACAAAAAACACACAACTAGAACAGGAAACAACTTTAAAGTCAACAAAAGTGAAAGTAAAGAAAGCTTTTCCCTTCCGGTATACCACCCGAACATACGTAACCTGGCAAACGCGGTTTTCTTAAATCTGTTTCAACTCTCCCAGTCAAGACTTTTACTATAGTTCGTTCCACATTATGTTTGCGGCAAACTGACTGTATGACGCCAAGTTTCCTTCCGCTACGAGTGCAAAAAAAAAAAAAACACATAAATATCCCATTTGTAGACTCTTAACAGTAACTGTGTCATCATGCAGTCAGTTTCCTGCAGTTTCGCAGCATGCGCACGGGCACAACTAATTGCGGTAAGAATACGTTACGTATGTCCGATACAACAATTTAATTACTGCATCACCAAAACAGAATATGGAGACCGCCCTTGTTTTGCTGAAACGTGCAGAAATTAATGCCGACAGATGTCACTTATCGATTTCGACTCGCAGCCGATTGAGATAGCTCTGTTGGCTGTGAGAGCTCAAGCGTCCG